>JAJEKV010000123.1:223802-328543 GCA_021234155.1 Isoetes taiwanensis | reverse complement strand
TGCGGGTTACGTATTGCTAATCTGCATGGCTGTATACCAGTGGTCAACAGCATAAGTTGTTCAACTGCATTGCGTTAAACTCCTAGTTGTTGTTGCCATGTTGGTACAGAGGCGAGGCACCTAAACTTATGAACCTACATATCTTGTGGCAATGGATTCTTGCCTTAAGCATTGCCCATAGTTGTTCTATCCACTTGCTTGGAAAATTAAATGCGAATGGTCCTATGTTTTTCCTCTTTGTATGTAATTTGCATTCCAAGGGCCTTAGTTGTTCGCATACCTCAAATTGTTAAACTTTTTGCACGAACGAAAAATGCCAATGTACCCCTTTGTTACCACAAACGAGTTCCAAAGCTACAAATTAACACATACACAAATAGCCCTACCATAGTGACATTTAATTACATGTATTACTATCTATATTCCTAAAGAGTTCAAGCCACATCGTTGAGGTATTATATACAATATGAAAGTATAAGTATCCTAAAAGGTCGATTCCCTTTACCTTTATTTCAAGAGCATTGAGCTGAGAAGACTAATTCAACTTTGATATATTATCCCTTTAAGAGAATCTCAATTTTGTGGGCCAATGAGACAGCCATAATTGTATTGAGCATGTATACTTTTTTTCAAACAAACATGATCTGTGTGGAGTAAATAATTTAATTTCACTCATGATAAGAGAATGTTAACATCGAATTATTAGGTGCTGTGGAAGAAGAAGTCTCAAGCCTTTTGTAAACTTCCCTTTTTAGGCAAAAAATAAACATGATCAATGTGGAACAACAAATTTATCCCAACATGACAAGAATGTTAGCAACAAATAAAGTCTCTAAGCCTTTGTGAACCATTCGGCAGACGTTCCTTGCTTTATTCCTCATGGACCAGTATGTTACAGAATAGCCTGACATCCAATTGCAAATTACAATCATATCCCACAAGCTGCCACCAAGATATCACCCCTTTGCCACACCAACCTCAACTCACCATCCCATCCTCCATACTACGGCCCACGATGCATTGTTAATCCAGCATAATTCACCCCATCCCTCTCCATCCCTGCTCTTCATTCCTTCATCCAGCCTCCAACTCCACCCAACCCCACCACCACCTTGGATTAACACACCCAGGCCGAACTGAATAGTACCTTATATCAGGTTCAAAATGAGGGAAAAAAAATCTACAATTAGACAGAAACAAACAACATTACCAAAACTAGAAAGTCCAAATTAGCCAAACAACATTATCAAACCGAAAATACCTGCACCCTAAATACAGGCATCATCTAAAGTATTCAACCAACATATGCTATTTGTACTTGGAAATATTTTCATAAGAAAAATTAATTCACTTTTATCACTTTGTTCTCGTATTGAAATGGTTTGAAAGATATAAATGATATTTTACTATTTTGTATCAATCTAACTATTATTATTTTGTTTTATTTCTTTTTCTCAAGTGGTTTTATAGAAAGTGTAATAATGCAATGCCTATTTACTTAAGTAGTGTGAACGCTATGCTTGATATTAGTTTGAAACTTGCATAAGTTGGAGCCTATGGCATTAAATTTTAAATGAAGCGAAATATCCGAAAATTTTGAGTGCCATCTCAAAAAGACGAGCACTCTAATTGCATCGTGCCATACAAAAATATAAATAGGTTGCTATTTTTTGCAGGGTGTAATACTGGTCGCTGCGGCGTTCCCCTACATACGTTAATGGAAGTCTGGGTCGACGCATTCGGACGTGGACCTTAGGTTTTTTCTAGGGTTTCCTTAGGGTTGAGCCGCCGACTTCCTTTTTCGGGCCGCTTGATTCAATTTCGGGCGCTCTGGATCTTCAAGTAAAGTACTCTTTTTTTAAACTTTGTATCTAGAAACGCAGGCTTCGTTTGCCGCTATTCTAATCGCTTTACGCCATTGTTCTTCAAACTACGCGGTTTGGCGCCGGATTTGTTCATAGATATATCTATTCGCCGTGTTTTCTGCCACAATGTGGCTCGTAATGCGATTTTCATCCGATCCAACCGACGCAAACTAGTCAAAATCCGACGACTCTTATTGTTCTCAACTTCAACGCTGTAGCATCGCTCTTTGTCGCATCATTTGTTGTGGATCTTGCAAAACTATGTATTTCTAAACTCACACCAAAACTCGCATCTAAAAATGCCGATCTTCGGTAATACCGCTACCAAAACCGTAGATTTGTTCTTTGCGTTACGAAGATTTTCGCAGTAAAACGCAGCGTAGAGGATCAAGCTTTCGAAAATAAAAATAGCTCCCTATTTCTATTTTGTTAGAATGGAGGTCCCTCCATTCTCGCTTTTGCAAGTGTTAATGTAAGATTCGCCGGGTAAAACGCAAGTGAGGATTCTGCTTTTAAAGCTTCTAAAATAAAAATAGCTCCCCTATTTATTTATTAGAATGGAGGTCTTGCTTTCTTGCAGTGACCAGCCTCGGTTGACGCCGGCTGCAGGACTTACCCGGTGAACTGGCTGAAATCCCAACCTCCATTCCCTCTATACATGTTAAGTATATTATGCATTATTATAGAGGCTTTGACTGTGAAGTGATTTGTGTGGGAGTAGAGAGGTGTGAGAGTTGATGGGATAACAAGCGAATGTAAGCGAAGTTTAGTTCTGTGTGGATCGATTAGCCTATGGCCTAAGGGCACGTCGTAAATCGATGATTCACTGTGGCTCCATAGTAGTTTCTCTTTCTAACATGAGCTAAATGACGCGCGTTCCATCACTCTGGTACTCTGGTTCTCCCAGAAGAAGTGTGTAATGAACCAGAAATCAAAATAAAAAGGCAAGAACCCCAAATCTAGGGATGCAAGATGTTTTGGTGCCGGGTAATGGGAACCAAAAGCTCAACATTAGAACCTAAACTGATAAAACCGCAGCCTAAACCCAAATACTCTGTGGTTTATAGATTCAAAGAATAGAATAGAATAGAAAGAAATTGCTAGAAGAGAGAAAATGCCCATGCACTCTACTATATAAAGAATAATAAAAAACAAAAATATGAAGGTAAAAGAATGTCATAGTTCCCTTTACCATTAAAAACAAAATATGGAGGTTAAAAGGAAGGGAAGGAAGGAAGAAAGCATATTTTAACGCCCGCGGAGGCCAAACTTGACTCCATGAGACCTGCATACGCAGCATTACCGTGCCAAAACCCATGTATGCTACTTTATACAATGTGTGTCCCTACTAATTGGAAAACCCCCACATGGGAGTGAAAAACCCCGGTAGCTCCTCGTGATCCCTTGTCCCCGTAAGGGATTCTCCGCGGTGACTTGCAAATGTAGGATGCGAGACGCAACTAAGTAAGCCGCAGAGTATCTGTACCAAGATGTGTTGTTTCCTGATATAGCAGATATGTGATTAATTTTGTAGAGTATGGTGTTTATCCTTCTATCGTCTGTGATAGTAACATCCACATCTCCTCACGCCCGACCATCCCGCATCCAACGACCGCTTCACTCGAGATGATGGGGACCCCCGCCCTCACGGGAGGCAATAGCTCCGCTTCATAGATATATGCGCTTTCGCGACCGTAAAAAATATGTTCCAAAGCTGGATTAACTCTATGCGTGGTAGTGTTTCGCTTTTAGGCTTTGCACGAGTGGTCAGATCGCATTGCAGTGGTGGTAAAGCACTTCATTCGCAGTAAAATTGCCCCTGGCATCGCAGCATAAGCATGGCCAACTGCTGGTAGCTCCAGACCACGCTAACCACACTCGACAGGCAGTTCTCGCTTATACCTCTTCGGGCTGCATATATAGTTTTCATTATTGCGATAGCATATTTTTGAGAACACTTAATCTTGCAGAAAATAAATGTTTTTAAACACCTTTCAAAATTTGTAATCCACGAATATGAATGACCTTAAGAAAATGGTAAGGGATGGGTTGTTTTACAGTCAAAAAGAACCAGATAACATTTGGGGAGCAATGGGGATTGAAGTCTAGCTATAATCTTTGCCATTTCCTTTTTGGCGATGGCAGAATTAGTTGATTTTGCTACTGAACAGATTTTGTTCCTCTACCAGCCAAGGCTTATAATTTGCCCTAACATTTTATTATTATTCAGAAGCTTAAGGGTAGATTGTTGTAAGATTATAGCGTAAACTCTTAGGAAACATTTTTTCAATGCTTTTTAGCCAAGGGCTTTTTCTCAACAATATGCAAAGTTAAAAAGTTGTTTTTTTCGAAAGTTGTTCATATAGTTGTTCGCCTACAGAAGTTCACAGAAGAAATGTTGGACATTCATGTAAAATGAAGTCCATGATCTGCAAAGTTATTATTTTAAACACCACTTCAACGTCGTGAGATTGGTTAATTTTTTCCCAAAATTTATGTTAATCGCCCCGTTTTGTAGTATCTTCAACCGTTTATGGACACTCTAATCAACTGATATGTAGCTTTGTAGATTCTGGTCTGTAGTTTTGTTGATCTCTACTTTCCTAATGTCCTTTTTTACACTAAAACCATTGTTCTCGGTAACAGCAAGTAGAAAATCCCTACCTTATTTTATATATATTGTGCAAGCAGAAGAAACCAGAATTTTTTTCTGGTGTATGTACAATGAATTGCCTTTTGTACGGCGATGCTATTATCTTCATATTTGTTCTCCGATATACTAGCCAGATGCACCCACTTTGCCTTTGCTCTTGTTCCTCACCTTATTCACAATATATGCACTCTGATCAAACTACAATTTTGGTATGTATCTTTGCCCATTTTTGTAGCGGTTGCATGCTATAATCCTGCTCTTGATTTTGCTGAACAGTAGTTACCAAAAATTAGCCATAGATCAGAGGCATCGGATCTGCAATGGCAACCAGCCTGAAAAATCTGAAGAGAAAACGCCATCATAACAGCGCAGCCGGAAGCCAACCGCGACAATACGCATCATTCCAACTCCAGATCCAAGTCCCTCAAACTTCTCGTCATCACGGCCCGACCCATACCACTCTAAAACTATGGCTCAGGGAAGAAAGGAGGTGATAATAATCGTGGCCTCTGAGAGATAAATTAAGAAGTTTACTCCTAAGTGGATAAAACAAAAGCACAAAATCCATATGATGAAGACACCATAAATTACAAACACAACACAAACACAACACAAAGACCCTGACACCTACCATCCAACAAAATAGCCGAAATTATCAAACGTCACCCCAAGATTGTCGATAACGCCCCGGTTTTCATCACCCTTTAAATGTCCATATTCGCTAAACCGACAACAATGCGCCGATGCCTCAAAAGAATAATAACGCGCCAATACGCAAAATACTATTCCTATTACAAGAACGGGTCACGCAATGCCAGCACCCCGACACAATTTATATGTGTATGCGCATAATCCGTTGCATTGCGTTGATAATATTTTCGTAATCAAAAGGGTATTTTTGTAACATAAGGATTGTTGAAGGTTTTAGACGTATTCGTATGAAAATATGTGGCAACGGTGCGGACCTGTTCGGTAAGCCACCATTCTCCCGGCTTTCCACGCCCCACGCCAGCCATGATCGCGCATGCATGGCCATGGGTGGCCCGGCCTTATCCCAGTCAACTCACACCATAGGATAACTTTTCAACTATTCCGTATATGGGCGCCGACATCTTATATTTCTTTAACGCTTTGATTTCGCTTCGAGCAACAAGACTACGCATATGCCCCGGAGAAATGAGCCTTACAAGAATGTGGCGCAAAGAATAAAGAGGTACCGGAGTGGTGGATGGTTATGGAATCTAAGAATTTCTACAGTCTTTTGGCTATGGTGATTAGTCCCGAATATGTGCATAGACCAACAAACCATACACAAGCTGGATTTCACGAAGCTCTTGCCTTATCCTAACTAGTATAATCTTTATAATTTAGTCATGGTTGATCCTATCGCCGGCGCCCTACTTTCTCCTATTCATCGAACTTTTATACTGGTCTTCGTTACTCTTCAATATTCCTACAAAGGGAATGGGCAATTAGACTCGACCGTAGGGTGTTTGATTTTCCTCTTTGTATATATTTTACTTCGTGATCCTTCCCACTTGTGTTGTCTTCAAAGGGATTTCACAAGATGAAGGAGAGCCGAACAAGGAAGACCACATGCTCGTGGAATCACACAGACCGCTTCATGCCTTTGTTCTTAAGCTTCAGATAAGATAGTCGATCAGCCTCGGGTTGCGTGTAAGCTCCTCAAAGATTGGATTGAACTGGTTCATTCCTGCTCGTCGCCTATGTCATGGTGGGAATCCTTCCGTCATACGCTTTGAGTTGTGCAAGATTGGACTCAATTACTATGACACTATATTGTACAGATACTACTATTTTAACCCATGGTTATGGTCTTCGCGTCTCTTAAAATCGGCCAACAGGGTCGGGCTTGGACTTACAAAGACCTCAGATGTTTAACAGATATGTGAAGGAAGAATATCCTAAGGGTCGAGAAAAAATAATACACGTTCTAGCAATAATTCTATAAAACTTTAAAGATCGTCTTTTTCAACATGAGTAATGGACATAACTTCTGGGTTGTAGGAAATGTATATATAGGTTTGTGATGTATGACTGTTACTCCTGGATTGTAAGCAAACTTCTAGGTCGTAAGCAATTTTTAAATACGATCATTACTTACACAATTTACAAAGAAGCAATCCTTATCAACCAAATAATATGATGCTCATTCTATTCTAATTGTCCGAAATGCCATTTGGCACTTGATTCATGATGTAACATCTTTAACATATTTCAAAGATTATCAATGATAATCTTCAGAATATTTCAAAGATTATCAATGATAATCTTCTGCATATTCCTTTATTAAGATACAAATTTTTAAAAAAATTCTTCTTTAAAAAGCTTAAAAGGATAAAAAATTTAATGTTTACTACTAGAAATCCAAACGTAAAAGTTATAACGAAAGCCTATTTGGCTCATTACCAGTCCTTGTTCCGCTAATATCCCCGGAAACCCATGCCACAAGTACCAAGTCCGTGGAATTAGCTGATTTTGAATGAGCTGAGTATGATGCGGGCATGAACATTAAATCCTATTTTGATTTGGGTTCTGCATCTTTATATCAAAAATCTAATACCGATGAAAAAAATCATTGGACATTTCTAGTGCTGCTTATTGCCCTCTTTAAGATTATACTCTTTACCCTCTATATTCTTTTAGCATCAAATCCGTGGATAGGTTCAATACGCTGGGCTATTTGGCACGGAATATGTATGAATTGTAAGGATACGCAGCATATACTCGCCGCAGAGCAAACGCCAAAACACCTGCCAAAAGTACCTCGACGCCTAAGATTTTGCACAATAAAACATCTAATTCACAGCGCGCAAAGTTTTCGCATTACCTAAAGGTTTCGCATGCAAACGCCGTAAATTTATTTTCCTTTATTTTTATTTTCGCCGCACGCTAAAACGGGTTGCCTCGCGGCACGGAACTACCGGAAGAAAATTTCGCCGCATCGCTCCACTCCTGTCCCCAATCCCAAGGCCCAACGCCCTCCTCCCATCCCACCCTCAAACAACGCCAAACACCCATCTCACGCACACTTTGACCAACGCCTAACTCAACTCAGCAACCACGCAACCCGTCCCAACCATGCTCCACAACCTACAAACCATCCACACAACATCATTCCGCCATATCTGGCCCCATAGCCAATCAAGCCAGAAGAGGTGCCATTTTGCTTTGCTACATCTTCCTGCTCTTGTTTTATGCTTTTACTGTGAAGAAAGATGGTTTTAGATTCGTGACATTGTTTGATGGATTGCTTTTGAGATGTGGCATAATTAAGAATATGCACAAATAAATAAGAAGGAAATAAGAAAATACGAAATCTCAGATTTACAGCAATTAAGTGCTGGAATGCAGATTTATATTCTTGCTTTGAAAATGTCATTGCTTTGAAAACGGGCTTTGCTCTTGCTCGTCAGACGCCTCTAAGCCTGGTCAACCTGCTAATCCGGATCGGACCCACCACACAAACTCCTTGCAAATTTTAGGTGAATGCTTAAATCGTCTCTTTTTATTTTATTTTTTTAAATCTTCTCGCCCAATGGTTTAAGGGAGGTCAACCTCCACTACACAGAGGTTATGCAAACAACCCTCTTGGCTGCATAACCCCCCTGAAGGGGAGGTTAACTTTCCCAAAATAGATTTTTTTCTTGAGCCATACATATTCTTACTTCTTAATCGCATGTGGGTGTTGTGGATTGGCCAGGAAAGGGGACTAGATAACCCAGTGTTGTCAGACTTGAAGATGCATTGGGTCATGAAGGAAAGCTTTCCCTAAGCTTGCCTCCAGAAAGCCATAAACCTTTAATTCATTTGGGTGTAGACATGTCTCACCTGTAGATGAAGCTTCTTTTGTAGTGTCTCTCAGATAGCCCTGAGACTCTTCTCATAAGCTTTTGAAGTCTCTTAGGAACTCAATATATACTGCAAATACCAAAGAGATATTGGAAAGCAAAAACTAGCAGTAACGCAGGCTTGGGGCAAGGAGGTTAGGACTTTCAAGCGTGAGCACTGTGGGAATAATTGGTATCAGATGGGGATCTGGCTTATCATGTCACTTTCCTCGTAGGTATACAATTTCCAGTTATGTCAAAGTTGATAAGAAAAGAACATGCATACATATTAATTATGGGAACTTGTTAAACTATGATAGTTAAGAAGTTTCTACAATGTATAGAGCATAACAAATAAATCCCTTTCCCTCCAGCTCTAAATGTAGCTGTAATAATAAACGAATGAATCCTTCTTCTCTCTCTCTCGTCACTTGCAGGATGTAATATGTTTAATGTTAAGTAAAGTTGAATAATATTAGATGTGCTACATATTCTAAATGAAGTGCACCCCTGATTGCCAATCGTCAGCCGAAGCCCGTCGATCCCATGACCCAGACGTATGTTGGGCCCCGAGCACTTTGTTGGTGATTGAGGCGCTTATGTAGCTATAGCTATTTCGCTTAAAGAGAATATCAACTCAGATAATCTTGTTTAAGATTTATTATGAAATAATGGGCTCGAACTCCTACCAAAATAACTTCTATTATTTCTATTGAAGACTACTTTAACCAATATGCCCAAATGAACTAATGTAATTATTTTTTTACCTGAATCTTATGTTTCTTTTTATAACAACCCATTCAATTGTTTTTGGCTATTAGTATGGACTACGGTTTCAATCATATTTTCATCCATATCAAATCCCATGAAACCCTCTGCTATTTTGCCGCCATATTGACGCAATACACTACAACTCCACCGCCAACCTTTACCTGCCACTTCGTACTATCACAAAAACCCAAGCAACGATCCCAGCTTAAACCACGGTTGGCCCCAGATAGAAGTCCGCCGAACATCTGTGAAACCCCAACATTCACCAAGACAGCCACTCACAGCAACAGAACGATTTAAATAAGCTCCAGCACCACCGATGCAGTCATTCACCTCAGCCCACCACCAAAGGAAGGCATCCCTCTCCATGGAAACCGGCACCACAGAACTCCTTGCCTTTCTCAAACCAACCACCACTGTTCGCCACCGGGCAATTCCCTTGCCAAGGCTGATCAAGAAAAACTATGATTTCATCTATCCCTGGCAAACCAGAGAGCAAAAACTTAACAAAACCAGAGAAGACGTATAATGATATGTAGACAAAATAGTTACCCAAATCTTCTACCGCATTGAACATCTTAGGTAATTTTATTGTAAATGATGTTTTAGTGGATAAGATACTAACTTGTGTGAATAGGTTAAATTAGAGTAGAGATATGGTAGGGGTCGAGGTATTTCGATGAGTATATGGCGAGATCATTACCTACCACGCACAATCAACTGCAGAAGTCATGCCAAAATTTTTCGATGTAGTAAGAAGACATTGATAAAAAGTCATATTTTCTTCGCTCTGCTTCTCTCGATCAGAAAGTTATAACATACAAAAATCAAAGGACTAGATAGAGCCACTGTGTTGTATTTTGAAGCCATATATGTACAAATAACAGTCCTAGAATACCTTGATCCTTGTTGCATTTTATGTTGCATGGTTGGCATTCATTTTATATAAAGGACAAAGCTAAGCAATAGGTCGCGAATCTCATCTTGCATTCAAATTTGAATAAGAAATAACAACAAAAATGAACTAGCAACAGTAGAAACATGCCTAAACAGTGCCATAGAATAAAGGACATGCTAATGTTTGAACTGCTTGCAAAAGGTAGTAGAAAAAAATGCTTTCCTGCCTTATTGGCAGCTGCTAAATATGTAAGCCTATTTTGCTTCACTTACCAGGTTCTCAATCCATTTCCCTTCATCCTCTTTGTTGATGATATGTTGGGGGCACTAGATGACCTTTTTTGCTGAACACTACTCTCTACGGGCTACTTTTTGTTCGCTACTAAAATGGCCCTTGTTACTGATGCTATAACAATTATTAGAATGTTTATTAGCTCGAATAAGAAAAGAACCCAACCCATAACATTCATTGCTTGAATAAGACAAAAATATAAATAGAAACATGAAAAAGAGAATACTATTTGATCATAGTAATACATGCCTATCTCTTTACAAAATCCTCTATTTGTTGACAGATGCTCCTTTTTTTTTTTCAGCAGGTATAAAGTATCATCCAGCAGGTATAAAGTATCATCTGTCATGTTTACCTCAGCATATGCCGGCATCATCAACATTCAAGGAAACTATATCAAGCTCGGGCATTTCTTTGAAGAAGTTGCCTGCATTCTTAACTTGTTTTTGCATTGCATAAGTCGCGTAGCCATTGCATTCCGCGTAAAATATTATGTCAAGCATTTGCTGAATGATAAATATCTCGCGGTATATAACGAGGTCTATGATTATATTCTTATGTATATGTAATTTTCTAAATAAATTTCAGGGTTTCATAACTGGATGAGTGTTGGTAAGAGTAGAAATTATCATATTCTATTGTGGATAATGATTGAATCCTATAAAAGGGATATGTCATTAGGTTCCCTTTATTTAAGTGGTTGTGTAATGAATCACATGTTCGAAAAGTATGAACAAAACGTTTTCTTTAGTACTTATCTACCGACATGCATTATCCGTAAATATGGCTGCATTGTAAGCACCCAACTTTATGGTTCAATAAACCCACAATCTCATAACGTAATGGCTTCGCCCCAACCGCCACCGTCTCCCAGCCATGGACACGGCTCAGTCCCTCGTCCCCTGTTCACCACCACCTTACCCTCAAGTCACGTCCACAATCTGTTCATCATGTTTCTTGGATGGAATAACAATTTAATTACAGGTCTATCCGCTCAACAATACTCTATGCTCTTGATTCATTCCAACCACCTTGGATTAAGCATTATGAAACTCCAAAGCGCTAAAATAACCACAATCTCGTCATACCAATTTCCTAGGGATTGTTTTAACAATCATATAGAGCCTTCCCTGCCTTACATACCAAGTGCCTTTGCCCAGCCAATTTCATAGCCTTCAAAGTTGAGAAATATAAATCTCCTCTTGCAGCCTTCCATGTAAGAATGTCAGAGGAATATCCATTTGATGGACTTCTAGGTTCCCTCGTGGAGTTTCATACAAAGAACTCATTGGCACGCACTAATCGAGAGAAGGTCTCGTGGAAGTCGAAGATCGGGTAATTTGAGAAAATCCTTGGTAACAACTGGCCTTGTACCGCCCCCTCCCTAGACCGCATTTCACCTGAACAAACCACTCCGGGCACCCACGCCGCCCTCCAGCCAAGAGCCTGTCTCTGCCTGATCTCCCAAGAGACCTATATTCAAGATCCATAGCTTTCTTCCAACTGGCCGCATGGGATGATTTGAGTGCATCTTGGAAAGGTTTCTTTTCCTGATCAAATGCTGGGTATCCTCAGGTCTCTTTCTGTTCCAAATTCTTTTCTGGCCCCATTGCTTCCATGGCCTTTGCACTTAAATAACTAGTCCCACTGTGATCTGTATTCACATTAGGTCTCGAAGCATGGGCTGCCATCTTCTTTGTTTGTTTTACAAAATTCTTCTAAAGATGACATGACCGCCATTTGGTATATCTTCAATATCTCCAACCATTGGGACACTATTATCGCACACCTGGATCACAGTGGGATAATGCATGAGATGTGGTGACCCGGGAGTCCACATTGACTCAATCATTGGTCACAAGGCCACCTGTTGGCACATTATTTTAGCACCCAAATCACCGAATAATTTGTCCAGCATATCATGTGCATGAGGGTCGCTTTTGCCAAATCTTCGCCATAAGCACTCCTTCCACCACACATGAGCCTTCGCTGTTCCACTTGAAGGCTGCCCCTATAGCAAAGGAACTTGGGGATCATTCTCCATCGATCTCGTGTGTCTAAGTCGCAAGAAAGTGGGTTAGTACAAAGAAAAGGGCTGCAGACGCTTCAAACTTGTGCCATATAACTCTCTTCTTCGTTGAAAACAACATCCCTACCGGCGAAGTCCTAGATTCTAGACACAATAAAGACGAGTATGCTTTTGCCTCTGGGCGAATATCCCACCAAGACGCATTTTTAGGTTTTTCCCATCCGCCTCTTCCTAATCTCATCATCGACATGGCAAATGCTATGCAACCAAATGTGCGAAATGACCAAGGATGGAGGTTTTACCGTCCACACCAGGCGCGAGATTGCAAGCTGCCAGAGGTGGGCAACCCATTCTTCAGTCATTGCCATGACCGCTTCTGTAAATGATTTCCATGCCAAGAATTTTAACATGGTGCAGCACATGCAAATGGTCCTATTCATTCTCTCGGCAACACCGCTTTGTTATGGTGTATATGGGGTAGTATAATCGATGTATTATCCCATCGATATTACAATAACTAATAAAGTATGAGAAGTAATTTCACCACCACCATCGCTACTATGAGGACCTTGATTAGATCTAATTTCGCTTTGTTCTCAACTTGTGTCAAACTCCATAAAGGCTTGTAATATCGCATTTTGTGCAAGTAGCCTCAATATCACATATATATCTCGAGAGATCATCAATAAAAGGTAAGTATACCGCTTTTTCCTATGCGACGCATTTTGCATAGCCCACAAATGTCGAAGAACTAATGCCAATAGATCTTGCTCACGCCTCTCTCCCACCGGAACCACTGCATTCAGGTTATTTTCATTAGGCTCTAAATTTATCAATTACAGATTAATCTTTTATCACTTTGACGTTGATGTCTAAGACTAAGAAGCATTAACCGTGACATTCTCTGGACTTCCTAGTAGCTTAGATAATGCTCGAATGGCTTTAAATACGGTATCTTAATCCCCGCATATAAATTGTTCTACATCATGCCCTGCTGCAACCCGAGAAACCCTCGCTCATTTCCATGGTGCCCACCCCTATAAGTCACACCCCAAATCAAAGATCGCAATCTCTACAACGCATAATAATGTTTGGGCCAACTCGCACATGTAGTACACATCATGAATCTCCCAACGCCATCATCCAACTCAAATCAATATTGTGTTCTCCCCAAAGAATTTGAAGAGGCTCCATCAGCTCTACATGTAATTCCCTAATCGCCATTGTCTCTCTTCAAATGTATTAAAATTGTCAATGAAAGGGGAGTCATATGGATTGTGGCCCCATAAAAAGTCTTCTCAATCGGAACTCCCCACACGGTCAACACACCACAAACAATCTCTCACTGCCACCTCTCCCTTGCTCTGTCCACATGCCTCTATCCTCCGCCCACCTCACAACCCCCACATGTCCCCATTCATCTACAAAGAAATGCCATTCCAAACCCCAGCGCACCAGACCGACTCGCTGGGTCCGCCACATCTCTATTCTCAGCCCACCATCAAACCGCCTGGCTTTTCCAACCTGCTTTTATTTCCCACAAAGAATGTCAATTTTAGTAATCGCTTCACTTTGAACTTCCTTTTCTTTCAAGCCGATACTCATAAGCCGAGAACGAAAGTTTGATACAGCAGCCACAGCTGGTCTGTCCTACGAATTTTAGGAAAGATCGCTTATCTGTTTTGAATAGAATTCTCACTTGCTAACTGGACTACCAGGCATGATTGCTATACTCAAGGAATTCTCCAGTTCATTTTTGTCAAAGAATTGTCGCTTTGAGAGTGGATAACTCACAATTCTTACCGGCCAGCTTCCACCAAAAGCTTTCATTAGATCATCTAATTCTTTGAACTCCTCTCCAAATTAATCGTGATGCACTACCTTCTCCCAAGGCAAGACCAATTGTGGTTATTGCCCTCATGATCCTCACAGATCCACTCTTTGCAAGCATCAGATCAAATGATTTGTCCCCGCATCCGGTTTGGCTTCAAAGTACATTAACTACTCCCCCGTGACATTCTTCCCATTAAAACCAATTGGGTTTTGATGACAAGCATGGAATTTTCCCATTGTATTTTTCCACAAATTTCTAAACTTTACCAAAGATCGAGTAGAAGAGGAAGCCATGTTTCGATTACCACTACGTAAATCGGTTTGAACCTGAAAGTTCTGAAGACGCCCTACTGGCTGGAAACCGGTCGGATTTGCTTAGTCACATCTGCTAATCAGCGATGGGCCACCGTTGATTCGCATTAGGGTAGCAAGACGTGACTCCCCGATCTTCACGGCTTTCTTCCGCCGGGGCTTCTAGATCCCAATGAATCGAAACCGCTTCTATACCATTCTTTACATAATTAAGGGAATCAGAGATAACTAGAATGCAATGCAGATCTCTTATTCATCGTGTGTAACAAAAAATATTGCTGTTATGAAGCTCTTTGGGCATCGACAGATGCGACCTTGACTGCCATTGACACTCTAATCCTAATTGTAGATCCTATGCTGATATTTCAATAGAATTTTCATGGTCGCGGCTGATGTTGAAGCTTCCAATAATCTACACTTTGATGGCTTAAATACATTTTACCAACTCCTTTCAGAGCAAAGGATTGTGCTCGAATTTTCTTTCAAACAAAAACATCAAGCATGCAAGGCCATGACTGCAAAGACTGAAGCTGCACAGAGTTGCATTTCGAGTGATGACTGATTATCTAATTTGAGTTTCTATTTATTCTTGCATTTAAAGACTTTGTTTTCTAAAAGTTTTAGGTTTTGTTTTATAGCTTCTAATCTCGATTTGAATCAGTAGAACAATTCTCCAGATTGCTTTTTCTAGCCTGATTATGGAAATATTGAAAGAATGCCTTGGCGGCAAAGGGAGCGCTTCAAGTTTAAAACATTGGCCCTATTCATAAGAAACAGAGTACCAGGTGATCGTTGATTTTGTAGATGGAAAATCGCCATGACCCGCACGTATAAGTACCAGCAAAAGGGAAAGATTCAAAGACCAAAACGACGGCCCGCTGACAGTCATCCACATGGATGCCCTCCCGCCGTAAGTACGAAAAGAGTACCCGCTTCTGGGCGCCTCTGGCTATGGCCATGTCCGGAGATTTTGGCGTTTACGCAGAGCTTCTGACGCCGCTGCGAGCACCGTGCCTCATTGCCGCTTCGAGATAGGACTCCCAAAGAGCAAAAGTCCAGCGAAAAAGGCACACGATCCAGCATCAGCATTCAGAAGCATTTGGACCCAGACCTGTCTGTAACCAAGGACTCTGTATATAGGGCCGATTCAAAAATTTTTGCATCTATTGTTACCTACAACTCAAGCTCAACCTAACTCCCCAGTTCGATAGCGTCAACAGAACTGCATGGTTTGTTCTTCTTCATTCTAAATTTTTTTTGCTCCATCCTCTGCATGTTTTGTTGCTTTATTGTATGTGCTTCTTTTCCTTTCGGCATGTAGCTCAATGTAGTAGTATTCAACTCCATAGAGCTTGATGAGGTATTAGATGGTTCTTGAGCTTGTTTGTGAGATGCTGATCGATTCGAGGAATTATTTTGAGAGGAGTATCGAGATTTCTATAGACAAGTTTCAGGAGAAAGAATGACGATGAGATCTCTAAAAATGGGTCAAGCCCGTTTTTTCGCTCCACCATTGCCAAGACCTTGATTCACTTCATATGATTCTAAAAATGGGTCAAACCCTTTTTTGTCCTTCACCATTGTCAAAATCTTGAATGGGATGACCTTAGTTAGTCAAAGCTTTGCCATTTAACATAATCAGGTGAAACATACATTATAGCTAGGAGGGCATTAAACATATGTCTAGACAAGTTAGTTGCAATAAAATGTTACTTGGCCCCAACTACTCTTGATGTTGTCAATATATTGTACTAGAAAAAATGCCCAGCACTCCTGGGCTTTTCGTCAAGAATAAGTTCAAAATTTAATAAATGAAGTGAGAACATCTAGCTGGACAAATGCTGCTTTTACATTTAATCAAATATCATAGTTGAAATGGTAGTTGAAATGGAATCATTACTTGCTTTATTATAATTGCTGCTACTATCTAGAAGTAGATAATTAAGTACACATAACTACTACTTGATGTAAGTACCTTCATGGTTCTTGATTGTACCACATGAGTAAAATTCGTTTGAAATTCAATAGGCATATAAGGTTATTCTTAATTACCATTAATTCACTCAACATGGTCCTAATTATACATCAAACGTTTGCTTTGAAAATTGAACAGCTTTGAGTATTTCCAATGATGAAGTCAAAAGCAGTTGGAAATCATATAATATACGCCATGCTAATTGTACATCCCATCAAAACAACTTATAAGCACCATATAACTTGTATAGATGGTGCTTCCTTTCTTCTTTTAAAGCCTTTTATTGCATGCGTGAACATACAAATTTTATAATACACCCATGTTAGCACTAAAACTTCATAATCATTAAATAATTCATTGCCAAATCTTTTTTGTACATGTGCTTGCATGTGCCTTTTAGCTGAAACATGAGATGCACAACAAAAACATAAAAAGGTAAGGGAGCAATGTTAAGTTAGATATTCTACAATTCTACAAAGAATGTGATTTATTTGTTTCATGAGTTCTAGTTGATGAAGTTGCCTTCTACTTTAGAGAACATCAAACATAACAATGTACGTACCTTACTTTGAGTTTGGTAATATATTAGTGTGTTATAACTCAGGTACACATGTAACAACTTTTGCAAGATTCTACAAAGACATTATTATTTTTTGCAGTTCTTTTCCTGTGGCATTTTGCTGGTCTGCTGGCATAATGCTATTTTTCACAATGTCGGTGTGTAATTTTAATACAACTTTATCCCATAAGCCAAGTGAGTAGCATAATATGCTGCAGAACTCACGGCCCGTTTGCTTGACCGGCCACCCACGAGCTCCTGATTTGTCCCTTGGTCTTCCGTCCTCCGCACGCAAGCAGCCAGGACCTCGCATACCAAAGCCATTTCAAATACGCGAAAGTACCGCTACCGTGTTAACGCAAACATCAACACCTACTTTTACCTTTGCCATATCCTCCCAAACCATCCTCGCTCCCGCCAAGCCAAATCTTTGGCCAAACTCTAAATGTGTATCCCAATCACTTTTTACCCCACAATTGAAGGCAAACGGCACCCAGCAAAGTACTCAGTATTATTACACAGACCTCCCACTTACCAAAACAATTTCATAATGTTTGTGGTAGAAGTTCTCTCACCACTTTTGGCTTCACATACACGCCAGATTCTTTGAACCTCGCATGTCTCTTTGGGCCCCCACTGGCCCACGATCCGCTGCAACCGAAAAATTTCATCCGCATTGACACACACACATCTTACGCTTGCTTCCACAATGGTTCTTGATAACAAGTCTTTTGGCTCCGGGTTCCTCAAATGCTTGAACCTTCCTCTGTTTTTGGTTTTCTCTCATAGAATCAACGCTTAAATTTTATTTAACTGGGTGGGACTTTGGGAGGCAGTATGCCTATTGCTTGATTTTGTAAGACTCTAGCAGCCAAATAAACAAACCACAAATGACTACCGCTGGATCATACGTGAAACACAAAAAATTGAAATCCAAGCAAACAAAATTTTTCCCTAAACAGAAAACACCGCACCAAAATTTGCAATGAAGGTCCGTTCGCTGCTAATCGCCATTCATAATTTTGAATTGTCGACGCGGGCTACCCTAATGATTACATATCCCAACTAACTGTACCAAAATAACAGAGCTCATGTCTCTACATTATCCATAATGTAAGGGCATTTTTTAGACACCTCTAGCTTTCTTTTAATTCTTTAGGTCTCTCCAATGGCTATATGATTTTCAATGCCGTCTGGTAGGTCCTTAATCTCAAATTAAAGTTGACGCTATTATTGTCACTTTCGACTTAGTTACTGAGCAAAACCATGGGTATTATTACCCTTCCTCAATATATCGGGATTATCGTCTGTGAGCTAATTTTCTTTAAATCGGCAGAATTGCTTTCTCGCTTTTTATCGTATCTTCATTATTGTTCACAAGATACACGATTTGGCTTGTACACCATTTGTCCTGGATAACATTTGTTTCCATTTTCATAAAGATGAAGAAATGGAGCTTCATAGAAAACATGGTGTGTTCAAGGAGAGGCGAGAGGGCGTACCGGAAATCTTAGAAGGAGATGAGTTTGAAAGGTATGTGTGCAAAACCTCTATCTATCCGGGTTCAAACACTTAAAGTCCATATAGGCATTGCAAATACATATGCCGAAATGTGAAAATGGCCCCAAAATAATACCTAATCTAATTAATTGTTGAAGATTTTTTTATGCAAGAAATGAGATACCGAAATAAAGGGAAATGAGTTCTTTAGAATTTTTCCATCCATCGATACTTCCTTAATCACCAATTGTTGAAGATTTTTAAGCAAGAAATGAGATAATCGAGTCAACAAAGGAAATGAGCTCTAGAATGTCGTGATCCATCGCTGATATTTTGGAGGTCATTTAGTTAAAGTTTAAGTAACTGCGGACGCTATTCTTAATTTCGTTTGCCTACTATTTTAAGCTATTCCTCCCGATGTCTTTGTTTCACTTATCGAATCAAAGGGTTTGCATGATCTATCTTTCGCTTCGTGAAGAAAGGATGCATATGAAGAGGACCCAGCACGCATACAACAAGACATCAATAGTGTTCTCGAATTTACGCCAAGGGCAATAAGAGAGACATCAAGAATGTGCAGCAGAGTTTGACCTTTGATGAAGGATAGAACCAGAAGGAAGAAATGTTGAAGAGAATTCAGAGCCATTGGAGAAAGCCATTCTGAAAAAGGAGTTATGTGAAAAGAGGATTGCGTAACTTGAAGAGGCTCATAAAGTTCAGTTTGAGTGTCGCAGACGGCTTGATGATATGCATAAGTACATGATGTATTCTCAAATGATTCTCCTTCAAAGTCCCCAAAACAAGCTTAGTGATCTCTCCAAATTGAAGAAAAATTCATATATCCTGCATGGATGTGTGTTTTGTAGTAATGGCTTTGCTAATAATGAACCTATCCTAGTTGCTCCATGCGAAGCATTCATTTCATATCTTCTCGCTTTCATATTCTATTTTATGCCGAACTATCCCTAACAAGAGCATGCAAATGGGACTAAAACATTTCAAAGATCTTGGGTGTGTACACCGGAGGTAAGCAATATTTCATGATTTATGTTTAATATGCCGCAACCCAAGATTACCGGTTTAATGTAGAATCCATTTACATGTAGATTGTCAGACTTAAGGTTTTGCTACAAAATGTAGGAGTGTAATCGATATTTTATACTTATAGTTCCATGGCTTGCATGTCATACATATATGTGTTTCTTTACATACATATTGTACATTCACAAAGGTAGGGTCCTAGATGTAGAACTTAAATACATAAAATTAGGAGTTGTAATCGAAGTTTTGTGGCGTAACATTTAGAGGTATTTTATATATGTAATGTCTCATGTGTACATGTGCATACATTGAGCACATTCATGTACATTATATGTACATTCCATCTAGATAAATAGTTGTTTACATGTGTATGTACTCAAAGTACTTCAATGTAGATCGGGCCTAGTAATATGTAATCGCTATTTTTCAACACGAGTAGACCCATTAGTTAGAGACCGATATCCGATTGTTATGTGATTTATTTTCAGAGCTTCAAAGTGCCTAAAAACAACCGAAAGCGTAAATTACACCACGATCGTGCACTTGTTTTCAAATTGTTTTGCATTGTGTCGAGGAAGCAATTTTTATTCTTGGTTCGGTTTTCACAGCTTTGGAGGTTCCAAAAAAAAAATTGAGGTGCAAGATGTAGCCGAGGGAAAGAAAAAGAAGATTGAAGGAAAAGCAAACTCACTATTCCTACTTGCGGATACAAAGTTGAGGAGGCTGGCACTTCAGTCCGATGGTGACATTCCAGATTATGACGAGGAACTCGAGATTGAAAGAGCAAAGCTAAGGCCACATCCGGCAAAAAGTAAAGGCAAAGCAGAGAAAAATGTGACTCTAAAGAAGAAGTCCACGCCTAAAAAGGCACATAAGAAGAAAATTAAAAGCAAAGAGAAAAGGTAAGAAAGCATTTTATTTCAAGCAGTACAACAGCTTGAGAAGTCCATGACATCCATGTTTACAGTGTCCTAATCAAGAGGAATCTTCCGAAAGGCCAAGATCTAGAGCAGATACTTTTAAGTTTGTGGCAAATCTTGCTTCCGACATAGTAAAGGAGGTTGAAGTTCATGACAATGAGAAATCGAGAGAGGTTGAAGACGAGGATTCAGGACCTAAGAAGAATCAAAGTGAGGAAACCAAAAGAAGGGAAGGAAATGGATACCGACCAGAAAACAAAATCGTTAGAGAGTATAAGAATGATCTCTACAGTAACTTGATCTACATATCTTACATTTTTATTTACATCTAGTATCTAAGTTAAAACTTTTAAAATACTATGGATAGTAATAGACTAAATGTAGATGATTTGTGTACATGTACCGGTCATTGAACCCGTGACCGCAGCTCAATACAAAGCCATATGATGCTTTGCTCAACCTAATGATGAAGCCAAGAAGGCAAGGATCTTCCTGATCTTTTGCCTAAAATGGAGTGTTATTTATTTGAACAAGATGTGCCGACATGGATGTTGGAAAATTTTTCAACCGCATGTGGATATGTATGCCGTGCACGGACTTTGAACTTTTTCATTTGTATGTAAGTCAAGTTAGTAATTTTATCCTTTTCAACTTGTTATAGGTACCTCAGCCCGTTTCCGATGATAAGAAGGCCGACGCCCGGTTCTTCCCAATCGACACATTTTCATGGAATTTGTAAGACACCGCAAGGCAAGCTTAAAAAAGATAAATCTATGGCCTCCGAAATGAAGAGATATTGTAAAGGGAGCTCTTACAGGATAAATTGGCTCAAGTGCGATGGATCATGATTCCAATGCTATGGTCAAGCATCGAACATCACACTTTGGCCATCTTCAACATGGCACTTACTAAGAGTAAGAACACCATCAACATTCGTGATCTTCAATTCCTCGCCGGACATTGACGCTGACATGGTTGCACTTAAGAGGTATTTTGTATTTCACATCTCCTTTATTAAAGTATATTGAGTAGATTGATACCATGTTAGCACAATTCATTTGCTACAAAGTTGATCCGTCTTTGCGTGTGCTCCACATCCTCACTATGGCACGCTGTTGTGTCGAAAGTGTCCCACTTTCTTGAAGCATGGACAAAACCCTTCACCCGCCAGAAGATTCATAAGTGTCCACAACAGAAAGATGGGGATTCATGCCTCTATGTTACAAAATTATATGCGAAGTTTGTAGACACAATTGTGTGTGGTAAAACTACCAATGTGAGTGTCTCATGTCTTTTGTCTTGCAAACAAATGGTTTCCAATACTTATTATGTAAGTATTGTTGTCACATTTGCTCAGAATCCCAAACGGGTTCTTGCCAAAGTATGCAGAGGATCGACCGTGATGTTCTCATCCCAGCACTACTTGAGTTAGACCACATTCACACCACCCGGTACCAATAAACATGTGGTGAGAAAGCCTATCCCCATCATCACTGCTAAACACTTATTTGATTATAAAATATACATTTTTTCATTGAATTTTAATGAATAAAATCTCTTTTTATTCAACTCCACCATACTTTATTGATAAATTGCATGTTCTTTCATAGCAGGTGTACAGAAAAGGTTGATAGTATTTGATATCAATAATGTTTTGGGCAAAACAAATACATAGGACTTTGGTATCAGATGATCAACTAGTTGGAAATTATGATATAATAGGCAAGAAAGTGTTGTTTTTTAGGCCCACCTAGACGAATTCCTCGAATTTGTATTTGAACACTTTGAAGTAGGAATATGGTCATCAATAGCTCCATGGAACCTATCAAGAGTAGTGGATAAAATCTTCACAATGACGCAGATAAGGGACTTAAGGTTCACCTTGATGGAAGCCACCTTGAGCTTTGACATTGCTTTTCCGACAAACCTTTGTATCCAAGCCAATTGAGTTTATATAATGAAGTATCCGTGAGTTTGAGAGCAACACACTAATAGTAGACGACCTCGAAAGTACAAGATGCTTTTCAATCCCAACAAAAATTGCATATGCCCACCTTCATGGCAGAAAGTGATGTGGAAGACACGTGCCCTTTGACACTTCTAAAACCATGGCTAGAGGGTTTGTTGATAGCACCGCACCGCAACAAAGATGTGAAGCGTAATCCTTTACGCAATCCAACCGATGTACTAACAACAACCGCCCTGAGGCAAATGCTTTCAAAGGGCTACAAGGATTTAGATGGCATGTCCAAAGCTATGGACAAGCTGCAAGAAAGTAACATAATCGAAACAACAAATAATATGTATATACGGGTTTCACATCGGCCACGGACCAGATTTTGAAACGTAATTTAATGTTAATATAAAACATGAACAATGTGACTTGTATATATTGGCATCATATCTTCTATGACCAGTTGTATATCTTGTGATATGTAATACAAGAGTTTTTATCTCCATACATGTTCCACTTTCTCGCTTTGTTTCATGAATCAAAAGAAAAAGCTATTGATATCCTTTATTACGTAACAAGTTCACGTAATAGTTTAACTTCTTCATGCAACAATTGATGAACATTTGGTACTTTCTCGATATACATTGTGCTTGGAAACGTAAGATATTGTGTGATACCCGAAATTGAAGTATCAAAATGCACTTCGATTAAAAAATAAGTAAATAAGAAAAACTTGCAAAGAATCGACTAGTTTTCAACATAACGTAAGATGATGGCAAATATGAAAGTTCCTTTGTATAGAACTTAGTCATGTGCACTCAACAATCTTCGTGTAGGCTTGATATAAGCATGACATGCACCTCTCGTGGTGATCATATATGTTGTAATGCCCCTTCAACTTATGCTTGACCCGCCGCATCGTGAACTTTGCTCCAATTACGAGATTCACCGGTACCAATACTATTTTGTCATCCAACAACTTGTACTTGTGGTTTGTGCCTTGTAGCAGCTTTTGATAGTAATGACCAGCTATAACCCCGCACCCGCAAGCATTCTAATTTCATAGTCGCCAATCACATCTTCCCTCAAGAATATGCATCTCCTTCACGATAGGAGGACGGCATATGGAACATTTTCATGATTCCCTAGAGCAGCAAAGATGCAAATATGTCTCCAATTTGGAGTACATCGATAGTTCTTGCTCATCACCGCATAAAACCAACTAGCTCTTCTTGTTCGTCGACCGGGTCAACTAGGCTCCAAATTTCTTTGTGCAACTTCCACGCACCACAATGCCGAGATTCTCACATTCTCCCCATCTGAAATTCAAGCAAACCATTGCAAAACATGACGTAGATCTCTATACATGAGAAGTGTTGGGTCACCGGATTAATAGCGTATACACAATGTATAGCTAGAGTACTGTGCAATGTCTCACAAATCAACGAGGGTCCGTGTTAATGTCTTCGCCATCACCTCCCATATGACTCGTCCATTTTGCACTTTTGTCTCAAAGAAAGTGCAAGTAGAGTTGGCACCCAAAATCGGAATACCATTCTCTTTCCTTTGCTCGGGTTCGCAAGGAACCTTTTCTAAAAAGCAGCCTGCCCATCATGAACTCCTTTTCCATGGCCTGAGCCAAAATAATTCCACTCATCCTAATTTTATACCGCTATAATATTGGGTCACATTCAAATAAAAGGCTCGAGAACGCTTAAACCGAAAGCAAAGACACCCATCATCAGAATTAACATGACATGGTATTTGATATGGCTAAAACCTTTTTACATCATCCAAATATGGTGTTTCTTGAGTGCAGCCCTAACAAAGAAAGCATCATGCTTCATAACATCGAAAACATACAAATGAACAGCTTTTTTCAGCTCGCCATTGACTTTCATCATGGTTATATGCACCGCATAGTTATCGGTCATTGTTCTAATGCTCTGACCGAACCTCCCCGAAAGGGTCAAGCAGTATAGTTCTCTCGCGAAAGTCCATTACCGACAAAACCGTAATCATCCCTCAAATTTTGCACCAATTTCCTGAATTGTTTGCTCACCAACTTGTTTAAAAGTTGTGAATAGTGAACTTTGTAAGGTGATGAAACATCTTGTCAAGCAATGTACCCGACTCCGCTTTTCGGTAACAAGCTTCCTTCTTGAAGTGCCGCCTTTGGAAGGTTCATTCAATGTGCTTGTAAACTTGCCATTCAATGTTCTCATTCTCGTGACTCTTTCTCCTTAGGGCAGATTTGAATATTTTCGATTACAACAGCACTCTCCTCGTGACACGCTTCAAACTATGCCACTCTTCGCTTTCCTTGTCACGCACCAGAGTTTCCACATAGCACTAACGTTTTGAAATGTTTTAGAAGGAGCTTGGCAGATGCCATTGTTCTCATCTGCTGCACAAACACCACAAAAACATGTACAATTGGCATGAAATTTGCTCCTTAGGACGCTAAAAACTTTTCTGTATAGCTCAGCTTGTTCATGCTTCATGCAACAGCATGTGTTCCTCTCTTTCAACCTTCTCACACACGTAGACTTAAGCAGCTCGAACATTCTGATGCTAATCTTCACTTCAGGATGTTCATCAACATCTCATACAATTCACTCTACAAGGAAAAAAATGGCATGTATAAGTAAAATATAAATTAAAACTACTTACGAATTCAAAGATGTTCCAGACATTGCATTAGTTCTATGGCATTCAGGCGATGATTTGATATACATTCAACTACTATAACACAACATCGTACATACTATGTACATGATATGTATAAATGTATAAAGAATATACTCCAAAGCATTCCAGATGTACATAAAAAACTCAATATGTAACCAGGTCACACACAGTGTCACTGTGTTACAGATGTATATATTCAATACTTTTCTTATGGAAGGAAGTACATTGAAATACTTTTATGTATCACCCTATATTTCAAAACTATCTTGAGATCAGGAAAGCTTAAAATGTACTAGAGTGTACTTTGGGACTACAAAAACCGAGACTATAAAAAGACAGCCTGATGCCTTCTGCCACATTGGATGTAATTAGAAGTACATCCAAGTACTTTTCCTGTTAAACATAGCTCATTCAGTACCTCCAAGTGTAAAAATATAATTAATGTAGTTGGATGTACTTCAATGTATTATATCAGATATATCCCTTGCATGGAATGCAAATAAGATTACTAAACTTATCCAGGGTGCACAGAAGCTAGCTTCTATCAAGCTTGCAAAAAAGAGGATTAAAAGACTTAAAACTGACCTGAGGCATGTCCAAAAACTGGATTGGAAGTGTCCTTTTCTTCCTGACATCCCTGTACTTTGGAGAAGTTTTTGTGTGGGTTAACCAAAAATCATTTACCAACTGTTTGGTTGATTCCGGAAGCATGTCTGCCCTGGGTTGCCTTCCTGCCAGTGCCCACATATTAGCACCTGATAATGACACGCGCTTTCTTCTAATTGCAGCTTTTGTGAGGTTTCTTGCTTGCACTTGAAGAATTCTGGAGGCTACTACTTTTTGCTTGAGTTTTCCATTCTCACCAACAATCATTGGTAACAGGGAATGCTTAGCTGCTAATTTATCATTGCTATTTGCTTGTTTCACTTCCTGCAGATCTTCACAGATATTTTGTAGCATAGTATCCTTCACAATTGCTTGCGCTGGATTTCCAATGGCAGGTTCAAAAAAGAAGTGCAGCCTTTCACCCCGAACAGTTTTCACTGCTAAAGCTCTCCTTTGCACAGGACATAAATCTTGAACCTGATCATATATAAATTTAACAATTTCATCAATCTTACGCTTCATTTTCTTTGTCACATTCCCGATATTGCAATCTTCTTGCGCCATTTCTGTTCCTTCGTTGTTCATCATGGTTCTTGTGTGGTTTAGGGTTAGCCGGAGGAAGTCTGGCAAGAAGGAGGGAAATCCTAGAGCTGGGCGAAGTTTTAGCCAGAAAGTGGAAAATTCTCCTAACGTTCAGGCGTTTCTTGGAGTGGTTAGAGCGCGGAATTGAAATCGCTTCATGATTGCGTTTTAATTGATGTGGCAAGTAATTCCAAAAAAAAAGCTTCCTTAATATAGCTATTATGTACATATTGAAAAAAGCTTATGTATTTGAAATGTGATACATCTCTTACTCTACATTTGGCCAAATGTAAGACACCCTAGCTTTCTTTTACCCCTCACGCTTAATAATACCTTGTGCGAAAGAAGGCATGAATGGTTCCAATATAGTGGCTAGCGTGTAGACTGATGACTTCGTGGAGAATGGCACATAGATGTGGTTCTTGTTTATATGCATTCCAAAACTTATTTCTCTCAGAAGAAAATTTTTATTAAAAAATAGCTCCCATACAAAACGTTAGAAGCCATGCAACACTACCAAGGTACGAAGTTTCCCTCGATGAGATCTCCATAGCAATTTTAAGAGTGCCTTTTAGCTTCACCCTGCACAAAGATCAACTCGATAGATAAATCCACTAATTGAATGCTATCTACATCAAAATGAAATTCACACCTTCTCCATAGCATCCACATACTCGCGATCTTTTTTTTCCTACCAAATGTCCAAATGCTTTTGATGTCTTCATGCCCATCAGCTCCTCGGAGCATAAGGAATGACAGATCCATATCCCAATCCTATGAACAACAATAAGTGCATCGCCCTTTTAGGTAAACACAGCCGAGGAGAGCAGGGTTTATTTGGAAGCTAGTCTTTAGTACCTTCCGGTTTGGCAATAAAACTCAAGCACACATGGACAAAATTAAGCCCACGCTTATTTAAAAGTTCTTTGTTTTGCTTTGCTTGCAAGTCGCCCATGAAAATATGGCATCCTAACACGGAGCAAACAACCACCAGTAAAGACAAGATTACAAAATTGTGTGTTAAAAATGTCCCCTTAAATACCTCGGACGATTCATTCATTAACAAGTAATATCGCCAAAACCAAGCGAACTTTTGTGTTCTTTGCATCATTTCCAAACACGCCAATTCCATGGCTTTTTAGAAAACTTCCCTAAAAGGTCAAACACTTGTGTAAGGAAACGTAAGCAAGATACCACTTTCGACACATTCTTACTAGATTCATAATTTAAATATTCAAGAACAATTATTGTATGCATCAACATCCATGTATCTTCCGTACTCAAGCAATGTGCGGGGGAAGATTACCAAAAAAGAACCAAGTCTGCACAAGATAATTCTTGAACACTTGTAGACCAAACAACTTTTAATCGTATGAAAAGGAACATTGTCCTTTCCCATAAACCGGACAAGTTCCACGTTTTCAATTCTTCCACCATTTCTCCCAATCGAGAGGTGTAGCTTGTCAGAATGGTTATATATCCAATTAGCATCGAACCACACATAAAAGACCCGAGTAATACTAAGCAAAACAGACATACAGTTTATTCCAGAAATGAGAAATACCATTTCTTCAAAACTTTGAAGTGGAACTGGGACCCCCCATTTGAGATCTCGCGTGATACATCGGGATTTAAGACCATCTCGAATCCATGCATTTGTTGTCTGGATAGAATTAGAACTCCATCCTCCATCTGTACACGTTTCTCTCACATATGCCTCATGTCTGTCTTTCAGCTTTGGAAGGTCCAAAAAAAGGTGCCTTGTATCTCGGACACGAGGAGTGGTTTGACAAAGCTATATTGTTAAAGCGCCATCAAGTTATTCTCACATTTCGTGCACAGGGAAAATTAAAAACAAAAACACATGGACAAAAACTACCTTGCATCTTGGATCTAACAACTCAATGGGATTCAAAAGTTTTCCACATTTGTCACATTGGTCACCTCTTGCACCACCAAATAAGCAAGTTTCATCTGGACATGTACCTTCAACAAATCTATCAACAAGGAACCTGTTGCAATTCTCGCAATAGAGCTGCAATAAGAAGTGGTGCATTAAAAATCATGCATCTTGTGGCTAAAAGCTATAAGTTCAAGCAAATCACCTGTTGTATGGTGTCTTCAAATAAAAGCTTCTTGTCGAAAGGTTTGGGAATATTGCCCGGCTCGCTTGCGGCATTGAGGTCAGACCAAACTTATCAAAATCAATGTCAAACCATTGGTAAATCTCTTTATGAATTGCATGATATCTGAAGGCATATAGAGATAAAGCTTCAAAATTCAATTGCAAAGACAATAAGAACAATGTGCAACCTTACTTATCACAAATCTCTTTGGGTATTGTTTTCTCTTCTATTGCTTTGTTCTCAGTGGCGTTGCCATACTCATCAGTACCACACACGAACAAAACATTATAATCTCTCAATCTACAATATCGTGCATACACATCGGCACTCAGCATACCTGAATACCAAAACATAAGACTTAGCCTCCAAGCAAGGTTCATTGTGCTTAACATCAGAAACTGGTCAAAATTCATTCATTTTCAGTATGGGCTTGAGCAGGCTTCAGGGTTCTGCCCATTGGACTTGTCATTTGATGTTTATCCTTTTGCACTTGATGTTTATCTTTTTGTTTTTGTCCTTACCACTTTGCTTTGCATACTTCAACACTTTATAGATGTAGCAGGAAAGAAGCAAAGAAGATAAGTCGCAGTTTTGAGCATTTGGAAGCATTCTTGAGATGTGCTATGCATTTTTAAATTGTATAGATAAAGAAGGAAAAGTAGACTGGTTGAATCCCTTGCTTAGATGGTAAGATCTCGTATTTTATCATTATGTTATCTGAAGGATCGTGTGTTTTTTTCCAGGTGCCATAGCTTTTGATGTGAAAGATGTCTTTCCATATTCAATTTCATCATCTGCATTTGGCCGATTGTTACAATATTCTTTTTTAATCTTGTCACTCTACTTGTTAATTTTGTATTGTTTTTGTGCTTTATGCTTGCTATTATCTTCACTTGGGCCACCAACAAATGTTGTCTCTCTAAATCAAACAAGAAATTTTCATCAAGTAAAAAAAATATCCAGATGAGATGTGGAGCTTTAGCTTTTGTTTATTATGCATAATATTGTAAGCATGTTATTGGGCCTTTATTTATCATGCATAATATAGCAAGCAAAATCTCTAGATGAAGCTTGCGCCTTTGTTTATCATGCATAATACTGTAAGTATGTTGTTGGGCTTCTGTTTATCATACAATAATATGTAAGCTCGTTGTTATATCATCTTCATAATGTAGATACATTGCGCATCTTTAAGATGCCATTTTTTATCATGCATAACACTACAAGCTAGTGTTGCCCACTGTATTATTGTTGATCGATATTGTTCATCGAAATGTTTTTGTCCATCATCATGCTATATGGTTTTTAGATTCTAAGGAATTTGTTGGTTGATATTAAGTTTGTAGGAAATTGTAGATGAGATTTTAAGTTCTAGGAAAACCGCTGGTTGGGGTCAGGTTTATAGGAAATTGTAGGCAGAAATGACAAATTAATAAACATTTCCCGAACCAAGCATGGCGGTCTCAAGATAATCTTTGTCTATGGTCCTTTGGCTATATAAGCTGCCAATCCAGCAGCAAAGAAGGAAAGCATTTATGAGCAAATAATTTTGATTAAAAAGAGGACGTCGGGACAATTGGTGATGGCAACTCCATGCTCCAAAACTATGACAACACATATTGACAAGGACAATAATATGCCTCCACTCAAAAACAAATATTCCCCTCCCTACCAGAGAGAAGGTATGCCTTTAGGAGCAGCTTAAAAATTTTCAGAGCATTTACATGGTCGAGATTGTGAGAAGGGGGCAAGATCAGCATTCTTCAACATCACAAATGTAGGAACATTAGAAATCCGATCCGACATGATATTGCTGCAACCATGATATCCAGCATTAAATAGAGCGATTAAGTGAACAGAGATGCTTGAATCTATCCCGCCAACCACATAGGCATTTCTCCAGCCATTATCAGGTTTACTGCATCCTTGCATTCTAGGTTTGAAGCCATTTTGTCAAAGATAACTAAAAAAAAATACCTGTGGTAGCTGCAGAAGGACAATGTTGGTTTTTTCCTCCCACTATTCTCTACAAGATGTTAGCAGCAAAAGGACCGAAAGTCTTAACCATAATCAAAGACCCACTGGCACAGACACCATGCTCTTGGAAACAACAATGCATGCCGTTAAGCAACTCTCGCCTCCCTCCTCTGTGAAAAAAATAGCTTCAATATTCCATAAACGAAGCACCTGAAAAAAAAATAGATCGAGGCAGATTGTTAGGGTTTTGTTTGACATTGACATAGAAAAGAATCATAGGAAAGGGATAAGAGGAATACCAACAATGAAGCCAATCTTCATTTTGAGTCTTCTCTCCACAGTGAGCGCGCGTGAAACAAAAACCGTAAATTCGACGGATGAAAATAAACTAAGAAAATGAACAGCCAAGATTCTGCACAGACTATCCTAAAACTCCATTAGTATTATCATAACATATATATGTTCTTATGTTTGTCGTGTTGAATCCTGCCGTTGATCCGAGATCTTACGGCTCACGTGGCTTTGGGACGTATCATGCGGCCCAGATGGCTTGGGAGTTTGTGTATAGACTATATGTAAGCGATCCTAACGGTCCAAAGTTGATTCGATCCTCGATCGCCGGGTCCGAGATCCTACGGCTCACGTTGGTTTGGGACACATCCTACGGTGCATGGCTTGGGAATTATATGTAATCGATCTCATAACATATATATGTTCTTATGTTTGTCGTAGGTTGAATCCGGCCGTTGATCCGAGATCTTACTTCGGCTCCACGCGGCTTTGGGACGATCGTCGCGCCCGTGATGGCTTGGGAGTTTGTGTATAGACTATATGTAAGCGATCCTACGGTCCAGGTTGATTCGATCCTGATCGTCGGTCCGAGATCCTACGGCTCACGTTGGTTTGGGACACATCCTACGGTGCACATGGCTTGGGAATTATATGTAATCGATCTAACGCCCAGTTGCTCTTGATCCCGATCGTCGATCCGAGATCCTATTTCAGGTGGCTTGGCACATATCCTACGGTCCGAGATGGCTTTGGGAATTATATGTAATAGATCCTACGGCTCATACTGCTTTTATATGGTGAGATCTTGATCGTTGATCGAGTCTAAGATCCTAAGGCTCATGTTGAATACTCGTCCCTTAAGGAAAGGCTTTTAAAATTTTTTATGTTATTGGGGGGATTCGAACCCTGGCCCTCAACCCTCCAAACCCCCACTCTAACCACTAGACCAAGCATTAATTCTACAAATAATTTATGTTTCAAATATACTTAAGGGTAATATTCTAATTAAGATAGAATAGAATATAACATTCTAGATAGTTCAAGAATGGGAATCTTCGAAAATGTAAGGGAATAGGGAAATACTTCCAGAAAGTTCTAGGATGTTTTGAAAGTTTCAGAAAGTTCTAGAAATTTCTAGAATGTAAGGGAATCGAGGAGAATTAAAGGGAATATAAGGAAATCTCATAAATTGTAAGAGAATGTAGGAAAATATTTACAAGTTTGACGGAATCGCTTAAAATCTAGTTGAATCTAAGGGGATCTTCATAATATCTAAGGGAATCTGAGAAAATTTTGATGAAATCTTAGAGTTTTTTTTTTTAGATTTTGCAAAGAGCCACAATAGAATGTTCTAAAATGTTTCATAATAAAGGTGTACAATATAAATGTTGAAAAAAAAATATTCTAGATGCTCAGGGCAAGCGTCTCAGTCTAAAAATAAAACGTGTTTTAGATTTGTTGCACAGATCCAAAATAGATTATTTTGGAAGGTTCTAGATGCTCATGGGTAAGCACCTCAATCAAAATAGAAAATTCTAAGAGAATCTAGGGGAATCTTCATGAATACTAAATATAGTACATAGAATGTTGAAGAATATAGAGGAATCAAAGAGAATCTCAGTAGAATCGTTGGTTATCTAGAGCATGACAGGGCCTTGCACCGTAAGAACATGCTAAAACTGGAATAATGTGCCGTAGGACACATTAAATTTCTTGTATATAGATATAGATATAGATATAGATATATAGATATAGATATAGATATTATTTCCACGTGTAAGATGAATGTCACACAATCCTAAGCATTATTAGCTTCGAGAAATATATATATATATTTGTAACAAAATTTCTACATTTTGTGCCTTTTTTGGGGGTTGGCTACAGGGCCATCCCTATGGATGGAAGTGAGAAAATAAGAACATTTGCAAAATATTCGAAATATAGGGCGGAGATTTGTAGAGAAGCTACAATATGCTTAGAAACTGCTAAATGGACATTCAAAGATAAGAACCAAAAAAAATGTCGCTTCCTCACTTAGTTTCGATATTCAGGTAAGCCAAATATGCACTCAAGTAACATATTGCATGGATCTGCTCCCTTGTTCTAAAACCTTGCTTCAATTTGAAGAATAGATTGAAGAACAAATTGTTTGTTCTTCCGTTCTGAATCGTTTTTCTCCATCGAGTTTTTCTTCCATTGAGTGAGAAGCCTATATTCAATTGAGCCAGGGATTTGAACGCAGAAGATATGCCAATTCTCACCCGGAGGTGATAGGTTGTTGACACTGCTTAGAAGTCAAAACAAATTCAGAACGTAGTTACTAATCCTGCTACAGCAAATATTCTTCCATCTGCATCCAATGCGGCCATTACAGCTCTATCTGCCAAAATTGAGCCTTAGAAGCGTTTGCAGGTATCGGACATCTGCACATCTGCTTGCTCTGCTAAACTCCTCTGTTTGCCTCCCAACATCTCAAATAACGTCATGTGCCAATCTTTGAAATCACTGGATCTTGTTTTGCCATGTCTTGTTTGATGGCTCTCTTTTTTTTATCTGCACTGCACCGACCTTTGTTTTTTTTGTTTCATTTTCTCACTGCCACATCACCAAGAGACCATATCATATAATCCCTATTTTATTTAAACATTTATTTTAGATATCATACAAATCCTAGATGTAGTTTTTCAACGTCGAGTTGTTTATAATGGATAAACTTGCAATATTTCATTTTATATTGTGGGAAAGGTTCTTTCGCATAATATTTCATTTTATATTGTGGGAAAGGTTCTTTCGCATGGTTGGGACTAAGATTTATGTGACGTGTTGTATCCAGAACCCTATTTTTTTTGCATGTTTGAGGAGCTTATTTGCAGTTAAAGGTTAGGCTTCCTTTTTTGGCATGAGTTTAAGGGAAATGGAAGATATCGAATGCGCACATGGGCAGATCTCCTCGGCAAATAAGTTGTTCTAGCATGTCGTTTGTGCTGGGAATGGAAGCCTCTGCAGAATTGGAGCGCCTGGGGGGGATGGAGCGATTTGGTAAGTCCATGTTCTCCATGTAATTTTTCAGTGGTGTTGTCTAGAGAGCCCAGTTTTTAGAGGTGAGTCAGGAGGATGCATATGTGATGGGTTGTTCGTTTGAAGGTCCGAGTGTATCACATGCCCCTGCGAAGAGTGCTGCTTGAAAATTCCTTCTGTAGGGTTTGTATAGATAGAGATGGCAAAGAATTGTTTCACAGCTTAGACACGCAAAGGCGTAAACCTGAGAGCAGCAAAGAGGTGGTTCTGGGGCGGGCAATTCTACTATATGGGGGAGTACAAGTACACAAACTGATGAGGTTGTGATCCACGGGGAGGGAAGGTTTGATATGGGGATGGGAATAGGCAGATCGGAAATTTAGTTCCACAATCAGAAGAAGAGACACGGGTCCGCAAAGGTCCGAGTTTGAATGAAGATAATGTAACGGCTCATGTTGGCAGAGAATTTCCTCATGTGTTTGAAGACTGTGCACCTTCTTTGTTACCAGTGTCGTGACAAAGGGATGTAGAAACGAGGGCAGCAACGGGGGAAGGGGACGCAGTGGCAAGAGAGGGAGGGGTAAATAGGTTAGATTTTGTACTTCCACTGATCACTCCTTGCGCAAAGTAATACATGAGTAACTAAGAACAGAGGGGGAAAGCGTGTGCGAGAAAGGCCTAAAACAATTCGTGGCATGATTGAGGAACACTTAGGTGAAGATATTTCTGGCGGGGCTGGTGAGGAGCTTGTGGACATGTCTGGAGTGCTAGATTATCAGTGATAGTAGGGTTTGAAGGTTGAAACGTGCCAGTCTCTTTCTATGATAGGATGATTCATTTTCTAGAGCAAAATTCTGAAGTAGCATTGTGGCTTTGGAGCGAGGCTCCACTCTCAATCACTTGCATGTGCAGGCAGTTATGCGACGAGTGTCAATGTGAAAGTTAACAATTCTCTAGGCTGGAACCAGAGCAGACCTGCAAGAGCAATGATTCTTTGCAAGACCTTGACGGGGAGCAGACTACACTGCTTTGAAGTATAGTTGGTTATTATCTCAAAGACATAGGGAAATTGCACTTCAAGGTGTATTTGCACAATGTATCGGTTGAACAGATTAAAGTTGGAAAAGAGTTATATGCATTGTATGGTACCATGTTATGATCTTGACAACTGAAATATAATGGCCAGGGCTTTCCGTTATCTGCTTTACCATGCTGGGAAATTGCCGCTTTCTTCATTCACATGCTGAGGTCCATGTTGCAGACATCAAAACTTAGATTAGTGAGCTCTTGAGTGTTGCCAAACAATTCGCATTTCTCTGGAGCGTATGCAAGCTGCATCGCATATGATGCTAGCACCCAAGAATTGTAGTTACAAGGACGTCCGAATGGCACTGTCTGGCAGCTAGCCTGTAGTGGTGCCCATTGATAGATAGGCAAGAGAAGGAGGCGCTTCTGGGATAGTACTGACACGTTTGAGGATTGAAAAGAGAGCGTGGAACGTGGTAGCAGTGCTGATGAATTTGTATATGCAAATAGTCAGAGTGCGCCCCTCCCCTCTAGAGATTCCGAATTCAGATGCTCCATATATTCCACTCAATATCCATGACTATGAATTCGATATTGTTTGATATGGTAGCTTACTATTCTGGAATAATCTTTTGGTGTGATTGTGTTTGATAGAATGTTTGTGTTTGTGCAGGTGGAGAAAACATGAGAGTCACTCATGATGGACAACGGGAAGTTGTTGTCATCATCGACATTCTGAGGATTCAAAATCCGAGGCGCGCTTTGTTGTTAAATCTGAGGTGAAGGAGATGTCGGACTTTCCGAAGATTCTGTCATAGATGTTTGTTTGACTGTTCTGTTCAATAGCTTCATATGGCACTTGCAAAAATGTTGCATCATATTGAGGCCTCTATGGAATAAACTTTGTAATCCTGAAAAGGGGTGCACTCAGTCTCATTTGAACCTTTGCAGGGCTCTCTTGCTGAAGGAGCTTTGAGAAGTGGAGGTGGTGAGGTGACGGCACGATCATAGCGTTGCTGGCTATAACAAGAAAAAGATAGCAAAGTAGTTTCTGTAGTGTCATCTGTTGTGTTATGTCTCCTTTGTCGTTTCTGTGATCGTGTGTATAAGTCGGCCTGCTTATCTTGGCCATATCATGTAGAAATCCATGAGTTTGGAACCATGGTTATGTAAAAATACTATGTTTATTATGGCAATGCAGTTTTTAGACCATATGTTCAATCTAGACCATAGGAATTGGCATGTTAATTTTCTGTCAAAGTGTCAATGGCTATGGATCTAGTACAATACCAAGAATATACCACCAATTAGGAATATACCACCAATCGATGGCTCAAAATCAACATGGCACAAAAAAACCATAGAGATGAATAAAGATGATAGTCTTGGCAATTGCTTCTCCCCCAATGAGTTTTTCTTTCGCTTTGCATGGTTCTTTCGTTTCTTTTCTACTTCTGCCTTTGCCATTAGCCATTCTTCCCGTTGTGTTCCTATGCCTCGGATCGTGTTCCTATGCCTGTGGAACGAAACTAACAAACAACGGAACGAACAAGTTCCAAAACAGCATGTGAAACAAAATTTTGATATCATATACATTATAATACCAGGTAAGGTCTGATCTAGCTTATATCAGTAGGTAGTAGGTAGGAGCAACATAGTATAAGTAGGTAGGAGCAGCATATTATGCTGATACATTAGCAAAACAGTTTGACAACTAGAGTCGCTTAGTTAGATATCATAGATATCAGTTACAAAATTTTAGAACTTCAAAACAGTTTGACAACTAGAGTCGCTTAGTTAGATATCAGTTACAAAAGTTTAGAACTTCGTTGCCATCATTCATCATCTTCGAAATCAGATTCATCTTCTGACATCATCTTCTTCTAAAAACTATAGAATCCGACAACTTAGCACTATTAAAAGCCATAGGAGAAATTTAGGTCCACGCTGAGAAAAAATCTATTTTTGGACAAAAAAAGTTTGCTCCAGATCCAGGTATAAATCTAAAATTGGGAATTTTGATCCTTCGATGTCGTTAGGTTTTGCTCCTATATTCCAATGCGATTTTAACTGACCTGCTGCTACTTCTGCCATAAGTGATTGTTTCTTGCTCGGACCACACCTTGTGGGAAAGCACCTTGTTTCTTCCTATAATTTTCCATCAGACAATCGCACTAGCCAGAACGGTTCCACCAGTAAATCACCACTAGCATTTTGGTGTTCAAGGGTTACCCGTAAAGGGGGGCAAGCCTTTACAGGACGCTTTAAGGGCTTAGATTTGTCCTGGAGATTATAAGCCATGAAATATTCTGGAACCGATGGTTGCGATAGCTTGAGCTTGAGCTTAAGCGTGAGATGATGGTAGATGTTTGTGGTGTGCGCGAGGCTGGCCACATGCTATAAAATCGGGGACCTCCACCCCCAGCCTTCCCAGCTCTACAGGAGTTGTAACGTCGCAGCACCCCTCACAGCACTCTACATCCTGACATGTCATAGCTCAAAAATCTATTCAAAAATCAAGTCTGGCATATGAAAAACCCTTGATCCAACCAGAAGCTATAAAGATCCATATTGATCTGATGTATCTATTTCTAGGCTTTTTCATAATCCTCCTTCACTTCTCCGTATTTTCGGTTCCTTTGAAGATGGCCTTTCCACAAAGAGGATCTCCATTCTGCTTTTCTATCAGACATCTTCCACCTGAAATGCAAATCATCTGCAGCAAAGTCCTGCCTCTGTTTCTGTAAGCAGAGAAAAGCTCCATGCATTCCTTTAGGAAAGACGCCCTTTGCCACAATCCTTTCATCTGTATGCTTAATTAGAAAGATTTTCATTCAGAAGTTGTCACTGTTTCGTCGTTCTTTCTTGTTATGATGATCTTGTCATTACAGCTTTGGTTTCTTTCAGATCTTTCTTTTTTCTGTTTGACCAGCAATTTTTGTTTCATTCTGCGTTTTAATACCTCTCTCGTCTTTGATTAAGGGCAAACCTGACGTGTGAAAACACCTTGTTACTTGAATGTCATTGCCCCAGAGGATGCACCAGATACTGCAAGCTGTGCAGTGCTTTAACAATTTCGGAGAAAACTCTTTCCCAACAATCTTCATCAAACAAAACAAGCCTCAGTAACACAACTGGCAAACGCAATGTAGCACAGCGCACAATGGATAAAAATTAAGATTGTGGCCCAACAACAATTATGATCATTCAGAGGCGCACAAAACCACATTTTTTCTGGTAAAAAAAGTCTCACCTACTGCAACTCAATGTAAACTCTAAAGATGCCTCATTTGTGGACTGGGATGCCTCCAGCAGCCCTTAAATTGCCAGGGTGCATTCTTCCTGCAGGGTTAGTAGTATTACACACACGTAGGGGTACATATAGAAAGAAATCTAAATATCACAATACTATGACTGCTTTTGCAAGCTGCAACTTACTTTAGGCAACCTCCTCTGTCACCAGAAGCAGCCTGAATACTGATTTGAATTAATTATCTAAATCTTCTGTCAACCCATGGATGATCTACTAGAGATTTTCTGACCAAATATCACCTTAGTCTCAGAGGTTCCAAGCACATGGAAGTGTTAAGAGATTAAATTGTATGCAGAAAAAAAACCAAATTTACTGTCAATATCAAGGAAGGATACTGGATACTTATCATTATTCCATTCACTTGGTTGATGTCACCCTGTTCCGCAGTTGGAAAAAACAACCTTAGAAACATTTGTCCAAGCCTCAGAATATAATAAAAAGCGCAAAAATGCCTACCAGATTGTAATCCATGTTTTGAGATTCACTTGTTCCATGAAGTACAGCCACACATCCATTTGAGAGGAGTTCTTTCACGGCTGATGGCAGTGCAATGGGCCTGATCCTACTAATATTCAACTGCATCAATATATGACAAGAATCAGAATTATTTACCGAAAAGCAAAGCATCCAGTACGAACATTAATATTACTGAAAAAGCATCCCATTGTATCATTATTAAGCAGGTCAGCAATATCATTTTCTAGAATCAGATGGAACTGAGGGACTGCCTTAAACGAGGATAAGATTATAAGCAAACGAACAACAACAGAGTGTGAATATAATTTGCCACAAGCAAAAACAAATGGATCAACAGCATACCTTCACGGATGACCAATGACGCTTGAATAAAAACTCAAAAGCCTTCAAAATAATACTGTTCAAGCTCAAACAAGCATCAAAGAACAATCTAGTGAAATCTAATAATGTGAGGACAGTTAAAGATGAAGCAAACGTCCAAATTGTTAATGTTTATATGCCAGGTTAAGAAAGGATGTTTCATGAAAGTAGTTCCTTATTAGTTCCACCTGGACAGAGAGAATTAGAGAACAGACGCATTGTCAGAAAAACCTTCAACAATCTCGAAATGCTCCTAAAAATGAGCAATATTTTTGGCATTACAGAAATGTGGAGTGTTAGATATCTCGGGCTCAGCCCAAATAGCATATCTTAAACTGCAAGCTACGGTGGATATTTGACAATTCAAACACAGTTTTACAGAAAATTTCGAATGTGATATCCCACAACTATCAAAAAAGCAATATATGGGTTTATATGTACTCATTTTCATGTCTACATTAGCAATATTTGTTACAATAACTAATAAAGGTATGGATGTACACAGGAGAAAATGCATGAAAGAAAATACTCAAATTTGATTTCAATAAGCATTACAGCATAAATCTTCATAATTTTACAGGCTGCTAGGCAAAAGCGATTTGCTTGTTGAAGCATCAGAAAGTACATATAGAAAAGCCATAACTCGAAACTTCTGCAAACCATACTTAGGAGCTGTCAAGCAAGTTTTGCTTCTTTACTTTGTCTATGCTTCTAAAACATACAGAAACAAATATTTTGGATTTCCAAGCACAATGGGGCAAGGAGCCATCAAACAAGGTACAATATTGTACTTGCTAAGAGATAAAATCTTTCCATCACATAATAAAATCTCCATGTTATGTTGAATGATCGAGCCATAGTAGAGAATCAAAACATCGAGCTGCAGTATTACAATCCAAACACATCGATCAGAAAGCCAGAACACGCCACACAAGATGGGGACTTTGTACTTTCAACAAAATCATAGAATGCTTCAAACAATTATCTCGTGTAACAAGCTGAAGAAATGCCAAAGCATCAGAATGATTGCATATGCAACCAAGAAAGAACAATTCAGTTAATTTTCTGTTTTTCAAAATTCATTTAATTCAATAAACGAAAAGTAAAGACGAGAAATTAATAACTAGAAAGAAAATGGGAGTTACATTTTCCAGAAGACAAATTATTATACAGCATATAACAATGTATGGACTGAGAAGAACAAACCTAAATGTTGTAGTTCGAAGGAAGAGTTGTGCCCTGCCTCCCAGCTTGTGTTCCTAGCTGTGCATTTCCATATGATCCGACAGCATACGGACCACCAGCTCCCGATTGAAGATTTGCTGCTGCTGTTTGTAAGGCCATTGTATTTCCTCCTGAACCATAAAATCCCCCATAGCCTGTCTGCCCTGCAAATAGTGCCGGAGAACCATATGCATACTGAGCAATACCTACCCTGCCAGCAGCTACGCCCTGACCAGAAGCCTGCTGCATTTGCTGCAGTTGTGCTTGTGATGTATTCAATAAAGTGTTCATAGAGGCTGCTGTAAGAGAAGATACAGAATTTGGATACTGATGACCAATCCCTTGGCTACCTCCATTCATGCCCTGGTTCATGGACATTCCAGCAGCCATCAATGCCCTGCTATTGGGAGTACCAGAACCTGGCATCAGAACTCCAGATTGTCCTAACTTTACCAGGTCCTCTCCATCACTCTTTCCCTGTCTCTGTCCCTCCACAGCTAGTTTGCACGTTACCTGCTGACCATCAATATATTTCTGGGGCTCTTGAAGTGCCGCCCTTGCAGACTCAGCAGTCTTATAAATAATGAGGGCAAAGCCCTTTGATGCCCCAGTATTTTTATCGAATCCAAGTGGTCCTTCTGCAATCTCTCCATATTGAGAGAAGATACTTAACAGTTTGTCTGGGGAAAACCCTATAGGCAGATTTCCTATGTAAATCTTTCTGGTGGATACATCCTCTGCAGGCTGCGGTGCAGTAGCCCCCGCCGCTGCCAATTGGCATACTGTCATTCTACCATCTATTCTCTTGCTGGGTTCCTTCAGTGCACAAAGAGCACCATCCATGTGTTTGAAAGTAACAAATCCAAAACCACGGCTCTTCCCCGTTGTCTTGTCTTTAATTACTATGCCTTCCTCAAGTTCCCCAAATTGGGAAAACACTCCTTTGAGCGTGTCTGTGCTCGTGTCCCATCCCAGACCCCTCACGAAAAGCTTCCTATTTGCTGGGTCACGGTCTGCAAATTTTCTAATCTCTTCCAGCACGTCAGGATGTCGCAAAGCCGCTTCTTGCAAAATTCCCAACAAGTATTCCTGCTCTATTGAACTCAAAAGCTTCTTTACATCTTCTTGGTCGATTTCTCCACCTGTAGAGTTAGGAAATGCACCCAAGGGCGTGGAAGAAGTGGCCGGAACTGCTGCAGGAGTGCCATTCTCCTCAACCTTGCGTTTTTTGTTCTGGTCCATTATCCACGAATGCGAGCTGCCAAGCAGAACCCACTATCTGCCAGAAGGACGTATATGTTGGACTTACTGCGGCAACGCGGAATCCGGCTATGGCGACAGACGGTGGGCGAGTATGGCTATGGCGGAAGAACCCTAAATGCACGGAGAGCCAAGAAAGGAAAAAACCGCAAAGTTTTCTACAAAGAAAATCTTGGCTATACCTACCCTGTATATACGGGGAATGTAGTACGTATATTTTCAATGTATTTGGCTACCCTTGTCTAGGGTGGGGGTGGAAAGCCTGACCTAAGGGTGCATCCCTATTACAAAATTCTGAAGCCTTGCCTTTGCTTCGTGGCTAGCCAAGACAAAAAAATTGGCCATAATTCTTTCTGCTCAATTCAATTCCATCCTCCATGGCAAAGGCTATTTCAAAAAAAGTGCCAGAGGACTCTGAATTCCCCGTTTATAACTGGGTTTGTCTCGTAGCAAAATTTGTTTGTCTTCTTCTTAGGAGGGTTTTCTACGAGCCCAAAACATAAAGTTCTCCACTTTGTTTTGGGCCATAGCGGCCAGTGCTCCTAAGATCATAGAAGCAATGCTTCGGAAATAAGAGAGTGGTTGTCGTGTTGAAGTAGGGGCCAAAGTGTCATAGGGAATGGCAACTATAAGACATACATGTCATTTAAAAGGATAGGAATGGAGACTTACCTGTCAATTTCTGGGTTGCCCCTAAAGGGCAAACCGTCGCTCATGTGAGTAAAGGGCATATTTTGCGTATATACGAGTATATACCCATATATTCTTTGTGATTGACCCAAACCTGATGTTCTATGTAAATTGTTGATGGCTGTCTATGAAAGAGAATGTGGAAGCTTTATGCCAGCTACAAAGGAAGCGAAGTCGAGTTGCACTTGCTTATGGCTCCTGCCTTACCTACCTTACTTTGTCATGTCATGGCTCAAAAGCATAGTAATTCCATAATTTAAGATGAAATTTCTTTTTAAACAATTATCTTATAAGTTTTTACACTACGTATGGACCTTGGTTGAAGACAGCAGGAATCGTTGACAAGGCAATCCTCGTCTTCCCAACCTTTCTTATACCATGGCAATGGGCATGCAGCACCTTAAAGCCTGTTGGAAGGAAAAATGAGCTCAGTGGTTCTCCAGATGGAATGTGCAAGAACACGGGTACATACAGGTATAAACTGAAAAGAATCACCATCACTCGAGACAGTACCTTGATGCTTGCTTCCTGGGCAAGTTTTGGGATGCTAGTGCCCTGGAACATGTTTTGACAGCGCACTATCAGCACCAGACCAATTCAATACTTGAACGAGATTCACAACACTAATTGCGTAGCCTATGAAGAAGTGCAGACTAATATCTTCCATTCGCACAGATGTGCAGTGTCTCGGAATTGAGATAGACAGATAGATATAGGAGGCATGACAGACATGCTTTGCCAGTGTTGCCAGCTGGGAGTCATTAAGGATGAGTGTCACACTCTTCAAGACTGTCTGGCATTCGGCCCTATTTGAGAATGCTTTGATCTCGCCTAACCAACCGCTCCATGTGATGTTGGACACGACTTCAGTGGGGTTACTAAGATCATATCTTACAAGAGGTGATGGATATACACAAACTATGTCCTAAGACAATGCCTTAAAATGTATATTGTATAGTTTTTTATCATGCTAATTATTGCCAAGGTTTTTTTCTCGAAAGACTTTCGGGGCGAGGGTTTTTTGTAACCTAATAGTAATATGTTTGATGTGCTATTTGAGTGGGTCCCATGTTCCTATTGGTCTTCATGGATGATAAAACCTCATTTAATTCAATTTAATTCAATTCTTTCTATGCTTGTGCTTCCATTTACATTTATAGCCCATAATGTTTTCTTCTTTCTTTTGTTAGTCGTGGAAACATATGGCATCAGTTATTGACGGGAAGGCCATAAGCCAACAAATAAGAAAGGAAATTGCTTTAGAAGCAATGAACATGAAGGAAGCCATTTGCAATGTACCTAGTCTGGCTATTATTCGAGTGGGTGCTAGAAAATATTCTCAAACATATGTCAGGAGCCAAAAAAAAACTTGTGAAGAAGTGAGTGTCGTGTTATACAATGTCGATTTGCCAGAAGATATCACACGACACGGATCTCAGTGATTTCAATGTCAATCCAGACGTCCATGATATATTAGTTAATTATCAATGCCAATCCAGATGTCCATGATATATTAGTTAATTATCGCGTCCTCCAATAGATTTTCTTATCTCAATACATTTCTTGCATTGTATAATGCTGGTTTATGCAGTATACCAATAAGTATTATATTGCAGCATTGAGAAAGATGTTGATGGTTTCCATCCTTAGAATGTTGGAAGGCTTGTAATGCAAGCGAGATGTCTGTTGTTTATACTGTGCACTCAAGTAGGCATTCTAAATTACCAACCTTCTTTCCTCTCTTCTTTCCTATCTAGGCTATTTTCTTGTGTCCTTAATCATGTGATTTGAATTCCTAATTAAGTTTTTTTTTAAATTAATAACCTATTTTGAAAAGCTTGTTTCGACATGAAATTTGGATCTGTTTTTTGTAACTAAATTAGATTGGATCCAGCTCATTTCACCTACAAAGGATATATGGTACATCATTGAAATAATTATCATCAAAAGCTTACCCATCACAAAACAATTAAACTTGAAAGTGCTATAGGAACTTTAAGATGACTTATATTCAATACACAATATGCATACCTACTGTCAACACCGCCACCATGGAAGACTATAAAATCTTCTGGAAGACTACATTTTCTGGAATACACGAGTCAACTAGAGTAGACTAATTCATATGAAGCAAGCACAAGCAAAAACATCAGGGATCTTGAGCTAAATAACTAGAATGGTAGTTAACCTTTTCTTCCACAAATTAAACGCATTTAACCAAGAAGACAGAGCATCCTAAAGGATGAATAACTCACAAAAACATCTTTATAAACCATACTCGTCAGGGGCTACTTCAGTGTAAGGAGCCTAAGAATGGGACAAATTTAAGACTATCTTTTGCATGGACAAAGGCAAATATGGAGAAACGCAAAGGATACATATCACTACCTATATAAAGCAGTGTATTTTGTTCTTAAAAAAATTGAAGTCTAATATTTCTGGGCTGAGGACAGACGTGGGGTCGACACGTATGGTTATATTGCATTTCCAAATTCAAGAAAAAAAAAACCGAGGGGATGCCTTTTCTTCCCCTCGCAAACAATCCGCCCTGCTCCAATTAGGGCGATGTTAAGGCCTTTGCCATAGCCAAGCCGGGTTAAGTCCTTATTGCTCAAACCGAGGGTGCCAAAATCGCGGAATGTCTTCTGTGGTGGGCTTCAACTTGGGGTGGGGTTCCAGGAATTTTTTTAGGCGATTCTTCAAATACCACTTCACGTATAGCGCCCGATTCTTTTTCACGCCATTCTTTAGCGACAATGGTCAAGGGGCGATGCCGCCATGAATCTCTAAGGGTCTTAGGCGAGGTACGTAATGAAAGGTGCATTTTGCCCTTTTTGCACGATTCCAGCTTTTGCATATGCGCCACTCCGTGCTCACGTTGTTGATTCTTATGGGGATGGCAGCCTGCTGGATTGATCTTTACAATAGTTGAGCAAGATTTCATTTAAATAATTGAGGAAGCCACAAGGTAAGCTTAAAATCGAATAAGCTTTTCTTGGCGAGTTTTCTTTAATTTCGTGATCGCGTTACGTTAAATCAAGCGCGAGTTTTCTTCTCTTCTTTTGCAATTTGCAGATCTGAATCAAAATCCTCATTTTACGTATTCGTCCTTTTGTTTTTCCCTCATGCGATAGTTTTCTAGATAAGAAAAGATCCGTTGATTCTTGCTCTTGGACGATTTCTTTTGCTTATGAAGTATTGCCCCTTTCTTGAATGACATAAATTTAACGAAATCGCAGAGATCCAGAGCTGGTGAAAAGGATTGGTCAAGCAACGGCCATGGAGGTCCGAGCGACAGGTGTTCCTTAATAATCCTCGCCGGAATAGGTTTCTGTTTGTTTACATGAAAGTTTTCAAAGATTATGCTATTCAATCAAAACAGGTATGTCGATATCCTCGGTGTCATGAAGAAATTCTAGAGCAACGCCGCCGCTATGGGTTAAAGGAGTATACTGTAACTCCACAGGTATATGAAAGCATCGCAGATGCCCCAGAAAACAGTAGGCATGGCAGAACCTTGCTGTCATTGAGCAGCTTAGCTGGTTTGGATAAGAGACAACCAATTAGAATATTTCTCAACTATGATGCAGTTGGTCACTCTGCAGACCGAGATTGCCGTGCACCTGGGGATATTGTAAAGGTAAGGCAATCTATTGCATATATTTCTTGCCCTTGACATGATGCGATTTTTTTATGTATCTGATTATCACGAGATGTTTGGGATGCCAAATGTAATCCTCCTGCTGAACCTCCAATTATCACGGTGATTCTTTGGTACAATTGCACCTTGGAAGACATTTCAGGAGAGGACAAGAGACAACGTTTGCATGAGGTACTTTTTTGTGCCATGTGAGACTTCCGTGTTCAATCTGCGATATGCAGCCACAATACTAGGGCAGCCTGGGGTGTTCTGTATTTTAGATAGACACTGTATCTTTTGGTGACTTTTGATCTGATATTACAAGAGATTATTCCCATAGTAGTTACAGGTAGTTACATAGAACCGGCTCATGAATGTGTGTACTTTTCAGGCCTTAAACGAAACAGCGCTGTGGTTTAAAAAGGCATTATCAGTTGAACCTGTAAAAGGGCCATTGCGGCTCAGTGGATATTCAGCTTGTGGACAGGATGGTGGGGTGCAGTTGCCACGGCAGTACGTTGAGCACATGGATGCAACAATGTTAAGCCCTATCTTTGTCATTAGACTCTATATGTTTTCCAATAACTATCGCATTGTTTTCTTCTTTTCTTAAAGGCAAATATATGTCAGAAATATGACTACAATAATTGGTCTTCAAGGTGAAGCTCCGGTAAAGAGGCAGAACAAACGTTGCAGCCTTGTGCCAAGCATTTCGTGGGACACAACTAGAGGAATTAATGAGCAAGAAGTGAAACATGAGTACTGATGCACTAGGTACAAATTTTTCAGCAGAAGATTCCTTGGTAAAATTTTTGAAGGATGTTGTAGCCAAAGCTTAGCAAAATGTCAAAAGGTTAATGTGATGAAACAGATTATTTGAAGGATGTCATAGTAAAAAGCCATGGAGAATGTCAACGCGCCGCAATTTTTTCACAATGACTACTTTGTGGCACAAGGTAGAGAAGAAGGATTTGGACAAATGACAAGCCTCTTTAACTTCTCTTTGCTTTAAGAAAGAAGGTTCTTGCATCAATACCCTAGAAAATCTTGAGGCCAACTAGCCCTTTTCAAATATCATTGGCATTAAACATTGTAACACAAATGTTGGTATTTTATTTTAAAGACTTCCAAAATAGAGTTGTGAAGTTCACACAAATGTTATAGAGTTGAAGTTCAAAATACCTTGGCATTTTGGGCTTTAGAATCTAATACCAAGACATTATACGGCTTGGTATAGACATTATATATCTAGACATTATATGTCTTGGTCTAGACATTATACGTCTTCCATCTTTTTGGCAATACCTTGGATTTATCAATTATAAAACACTTCATTTGTCTAAAAAAAAAAAAAAAAAAAATTGCTCTAGATTAACATGTGTCTTCAATTGGTGACATGGTGCCTTGTTGCACGTTATTTGTTAGGTATGTAGAGTATGGTGAATCGTTTTAGACTTGCAAGTTTATGATAATATTATTAGGTATGTAGGGTATGACGAATAGGTTCTAGCCTTGCAAGTTTATGATAACATGCCGCATGAAGGCATATGTCCGACAAAAAAGGCACAAGCGGTAGCACTGAGACTATGGAACATGGTAATCTTGAAGTTCACAACCAATGTCGTTAAAATTTAACTTTTGAATCTTTTTTATTGGAACAATTTGATTGAAATGTATGCCAATGGCAGCATGAGGAGTGCACTCAATCCATTGTCAAATAAAGATGTGGTGTGGTGTGATGGAATGCATTAGTTGCAAGATCTTCTCAAGTTGGTGTCATACGAGAATTAGTGTGACATTTATTGGTATCTTTATAGCATGCATCCGGGCTCACCTAGTTGATGAAGGTCGAACACTAGAAAGGTAACTTTAAATCACTCCACATCTTAGAAAAACTTAGAAGTGCACTGGTGTTCTTACATTACATCATGCAATCCCCTATAGTCCACTTTTAGGAGAGATGAAGGTTATCTTTGACACCAAGTGTGTCTCACACTGTTTCGAATAGGGATAGATCCATTATTATAACAAATTGGACGTTAATAGTGGGTCCAACCTCACAGATTTGGAACTAAAGACATCTAAACAGCGATAAATCCATTACTATAATATAACAAACTGGACGTTAATAGTGGGTCCAACCTCGCAGATTTGGAACTAAAGAAATGTTCGCGGCGGCCTTGGCCGTCGCGATAAATTTCTTGTATAAATAATGGAATCATGCATTAAAAGAAACATAAAGACGCATGTAAGATTAATAACAAGGCATCTCTAGAATCAACATTGTAACACTTAAAATGGAGGACCTTCAACCTTCTATTCTCTTGCATGGAACAATGCAAGTACACGTAAAAAAAGATTCTGCCAAAGAACAAATCCAATTAATCTAAGGCTAGTTGTGTAATAATTTTCATCCGCCTTATCCTAGATTTTGAATTTTGCTAGGATATACAAATATTAATGCTACATCTAATGCAAACAACTTGATAAAAAGTGCATGCCCGTGCTAAAAGGTTTACAGAAAGGATCCAAAACAAGCCTATCTCCAACTATATAGGTCTAGTCAGAAAAAGGATAAAACAGTGAGATGGATAGGAGTTTACTGCAATTAAACCAACTATGTAACCTATGAATAATAATGCTGCGTCCCACTTGTCTCACCTTCTTCAGTTTCAGCAAGCAAAAAGGTGGAGGAACGATTGGAAAGGAACCGTTGGTCTCAGTAGAAGGAAGATAAGACAATTCAAAGGAAGATAAGACAAACTCCCTCTTTGAACGATCTTCAAGACTGGCATTGAGTCCTACAGCACAAGCTTCTGCTATTTCTGTTAAAACTCTGTTTCTGCAAAATACTATCTATCTATCTATCTATTAGCAATTGCCATTGCCTAAACACATTTTATGAAAAATCGACTGATTGCTGCCCTTTGTTGCCTTTGTTAGGAAATAATATGAAATTCAGAACAAAGGCATAAGATTTATTCAATATCAGATGCTTAACAAAGCGACACAAGACACACTCATGAACCTTAGAGAATTAGATATGCAAAGAAGTGTTAAAGCTTAAACCATTGAAATATTCAATATGTACAATATTGTAGCTCGGTATTGACCCATTCACTGTAGCAATCAATTGCCAAAACAATCTTCACCCTAATTGATGAATTGAGTAAAGATCTCCTCCTTCATGTTATCCCGTAGCCAACTACTATAAGCAATCGGCCTCACTCCGCTTGTATAAGTCTCCTTCGATGGCCATGGCGTCAGATGTGGCCGACCTAGGCACTTCATATTTCAAAAGGTTTTGCGTCCAATAATAGCCTCCCCCTTCAACTTATAGGAAATTGTAGGCAAGATTTTAATTTGTAAGAAATTTGCTGGTTGTTTTTAAATTTAGAGAAAATTGTAGACAGCATCTACCTGCTAGCAGGTTCTCCAAAAAAACATAGAAAATTTTCCTTTGGTTAGTAAAAAAATTCCCGAACGAAGACAACCACTATACAGAAAAAGAGTCATCGTAACTAATATGTAGCATTATAACAGGGGTTTTTTTTTGTGATTTTATACGCTTTTTGGCATGGTACACCATATAGTATTCTGCTTGAAATCTTATAGTATTTTGCGAATCTTGTTATACAGTATAGCAAATTTTGTAGTTGCATACCCCACAAACGAGGAACTTTATGTACGGTATAGATTAAGGAATAAGGGGCGAATATGCCTATCCAACAGCTCTCGTTGCCCGGAGTCACCCCCCGTGTGAATATGCACCCAAACCAAAGGGGGTTTAAGGGGGATTTTAATTTAAATGTGTTGGACCCTTAATTAATGTCAATGGTAGTTATGTGTTGATTGTTAATGTCAATGGTTGTTATGTGTTGGTTGTTATGTGTTGGGGGATTTAATTTTTATATGTTGGATGTTAATGGTTTGTGTTGCAAAAAAAATTTTTTGGCCCCGAAGGGCGTCCTCCCCGGTGTGACAAAAACTTTAGAATTCAAACCAGAAAAAACTAGAATTCATTTGAGGCTTTCATCACCTGTAGCTTTTGAATTTGATCACAATAAAACAAATAGAACATAAGTAAAATTTACCATAAAGATAGAAGCGATTGATCCCTTATTCTAAAAGTCATAAAGTTTGCAACACAAAGAAAAACCCCCCACATTATTATGCTACATATTGTTACTTCCGCTACAACTATTTCTCTTTCACAATGACACCATTGTTTATCAATCCATATGATTTTGGATGCTCCATCTCTAGCTTAAAGGTAATGCATGATTCACCTTACGGTTTGATTAAAGTTCCAAACCTACAATATAAATGCATTCTTGTGGCCCTTTGTTTGGCCCGATCTACGACATGGAAAGGGCGTTAGAATAATCCGCTGTTGTGTGCATAAGAATCCATTTGTTGATTGAAGCTAAAGGCTGGCTACTATGAACAATCCGTGATGGAATATCCAAGAGTTGGAAGCAAACAGAGGGCCTAAACTTGAATCTGCGAAGAAATCTTAGGAAGGAAACAAAAGGGGTTTTGCAAACACTACATTGTAGAATCGGGAAACCAAAAAAACATTATGCTAACTGAAGAAACATTAAAAACAAATACTTTTGTAAGTGTGAGCAAAAATCCATCTACGTGGTAGTAAAATCCACTCCGCAATAAGAATCCAAGAGGGCAAGTACACATGCATATGCACACATGCACATACATGCACACATGCACATGCACTTGCACTTGCCCTTGCACTGCACTTGCACATGCACAATACACATGCACATGCACACATGCACATGCATGTGCACATCTTGCTGTCATACACATCTTGCAGATGTTCATGCACAAACACATGCGAGAAAGACAACAACCCTCGTTGTTCCCACCAACGAAAAAATCAACGGCCCCATAAATGGTGCACTCTAGAAATACTATTTAGTACACCTCCAACGAATACAACAAACGAAATCATAGAAAAACCATGTGAAAAAGCGTATAAAAATCTAAAAGTAACCCCCTGTTATTGTGCTACATATTCACGTGCACGTACTAAACAGTATTTCTAGAGTGCACTCATTTGTTAGCCATTGATTTTAAGGAAGAGGGAAAATCGTGTGGTTGTGGGGCTTTTATTGTTAATATTAGGGTTTGTCAAATATTAGGTTAATATTAGGGTTAATATTAGGGTACCAGCATTTAGATCCGGTAGGAGATTTCTGATATTAGGCCAGGGTAGAAACGGGTAGCTAAGTCGGCCACAGGTGGGTGGATTGACAACTACAGCTGCAAAACCCGAGCTCCATGTAGATTAGGAAGAGTTTTTGTTTGTTTTTGTTTGAGAAGATATTTGGGGAGATCGGATCATTTGGGGCGGCAGCCTGCAACAAATTGGTTTCTACAAATCAGCTTAGGTTTTTTCTTCTGGCAGGAGCAGCAGATGAACTTCGACTAAATTTGTCCACCTCCTGGTTTTGTTTTTCACAGTGGGCCGGAAGGGTTTGCAGACTGCCGGAGTTCATTAAAGGAGGGCAAGCTGCAGTGGTTATAGTGGGCCGGAACAAGCTTGTAGACTGCCGAAATTTGTGAAAGGAGGGCAAGCAGGTAAGAATCAATTTCGAAGTAGCGAGGGGGCGGCCGGGACTTCTGAGAACTTTGCTTTGTAAAAATTGAAGATGAAGAATCTATATCATTGCCTGACCTGCGGCATGGTATATGCATAAGTCTAAAGGCAGAGCTTATTAAACAGAATTGGTCGTTACTTGAGAATGATATAGTTGTGTTTGGCAATTTTCTAGCATGGCAAGAAGGGACAGCCTTCGAGACTGTTTCTCTGGTATATATGCCTAAACACATGGTGTTTTATCCATATTATTAAAGTGTCTTTACTATCATAATGCAGGTTGTGCAGCTTCCTCAACTCTGAGTTCTTAAAGTCCGATTTGTCAGAGCAGAGCTGCCGATACCTCTTTGGACAGCATATTGGCAGCCAGCATCGACCACCCCTGCAATCGTTTTATCCGGCGTCCCTTGATTCTGGAGCTGTGACTTATTCTTGTGGCCGAAGTAATTGGAGAGGAGAAGCCTCCCTTGTACTGCTCTTGGCAGAACCATCTTGTAGCATTGGCGTCCTTTGATTCTGAGATTTATATGAAAGGTCAGAGCTTTCTCTTGAGTTTCCAGAGCCTTGGATAAGTTGGAATGATATACCGATTCCTCAATCCATGTTGTAAAGATGTGAACTGTATCTATTTGAGATGCTAGATAAGTTTCCATTTTTCTTACATAATTTTACATTAGCGGACAACAATATGCCGGTAACACTGACATTATCCAATTCCTTTTGGCTTATCTTGTCAAGCCTGACGGCTGCACAACGCATTCATATCAGTTGCGATGTGGGCAAACATGTTTTTGAATATGTTTTTCCAACTTATGTCAACATTTGTCAACATTTGTGCTTATTGGCATTGTGAATACATTGTCACTTTGGACAATCCTCCCTCTTTTGATACTTTTTTTACGTTGCTTATGTTTATTTTCAGGTATTTGCTATTTTCAGGTATTTGCCTATCCATAACCTGATCTTGTTGGCCTCATTCTATTGCTGGAACTATCAGATACGCTGCTTGTTTGCAATTGTCATATTTGTTTTTGGTCCAATCTTGTTGGGACACCATATAACTGCAGTAATCACACTATCGAATCAAGCAATGCTTTCCTGGTGTTTGTCTCTTTGGGGTCAAGCTTTGCATTTGCAGTGCCTTTGCATGCTTATGTTTATATCGGTTCTTTATGCATGCAGTTTTATTCGGTTTTGGTATGTCTGCATTGACTTATAAGCGGTAACCAATGTGTTTGCGTATGTGTTTGCGTATATTTGGGTGGCTCTTGGTATGCAATGCAGGGAATTGAGATTACAAAATGTACTCAATAGTTGTTTGCAATGGAAATAATTTGTTCGTCTTGATATTATTGTGCTTTTTAGTAATTAATATTTAGGCCCAAAAAATTTACCTATGGTTGCTTTAGTTAGGGCCCGAAGGGCCCAAAATTTTTTTTAATATAACAATCAACACACAACTATCATTAACATTATTAATACAAACCATTGCATTTAACACATTTAAAATAAAATCCCCCTTAAACCCCTTTTGGTTTGGGTGCATATTCACACGGGGGGTTATGTAGGGCAGCGAGAGCCCCAAAAAAATATTTATAATACACCATTAAGTACATTCTCTCAAACCTTATAGTATTTTGCAAATCTCAATATACAGTATACAAAAACTTGTACATGCATACCCCACAAACGAGGATCGCTATGTACGGTCCAGATCCAGGAATAAAGGGCAAATATGCCCATCTGACAGCTCTCGATGCCCGGAGTAACCCCCCGTGTGAATATGCACCCAAACCAAAGGGGGTTTAAGGGGGGTTTTATTTTAAATGTGTTAAATGCAATGGTTTGTATTAATAATGTTAATGATAGTTGTGTGTTGATATGGATGTAAAAATAACAATTCCTGAAACCATAGACTATATACCTAAAATAATTGATTGAGTTGATATTAAAAAAAAAACATAGATTTAAGATAAAAAATAATCACGTTAGCTTAATGATTATAGTGGCCAAAGTAATCTTATTAGGACTTCCAGTTATTTTGGTAGAGGTTCGAGCCCATTTCATATTCTAAAACCTTAGGCGAAGCCGTATAGAGGCTCGATATTCCATCAAAACCTTAGACGAACGCGTATTTCATATTTCAAAATCGTAGACACCCCCAAGTATAAATGACCATAAGCGAAACGAGAGGTGCCTAGGGGCATCAACATACGGATCGACGGATCCATGACTGTGGTAGTCCAATATGCACCTCATTTAGAATATGTAGCACAATAACAAGGGGTTCCAGGGGGATTTGATATGGATATAAAAATAGCACTTCCTGAAACCATAGACGATATCCCTAAAATAATTGATTAAGTTGTTATTAATAAAAACATAGATTTAAGATAAAAAAAATAGTGATTATATTGGTCAAAGTAGTCTTATTAAGACTTTATGTTATTTTGGTAGAGGTTCGAGCCCCTGTATTTTATATTCTAAAACCTTAGGCGAAGCCATATAGAGGCTCGATATTCCATCAAAACCTTAGGCGAACGAGTATTTCTTATTTCAAAATCATAGACGCCCCCAATCATAAATGACCATAAACGAAAGAGGAGGTGCCCAGGGGCATCAAATATATGGTCTAGGCCGTAGGTTCCACGGATCCGACGACTATGGTAGTCCAAGGTGCACCTCGTTCACAATGTGTAGCATAATAACAGGGGGTTCCAGGGGGATTTAATATGGATGTAAAAATGACAATTCCTGAAACCATAGACCGTATCCTTAAAATAATTGAATGAGTTGTTATTAAAAAAAACATAGATTTAAGATAGAAAATGAACACGTTAGCTTACTGATTATATTGGTCAAAGTAGTCTTACTAGGACTTTCAATTTTTTTGGTAGAGGTTCGAGCCCCTGTATTTCATATTCTAAAACCTTAGGCGAAGCCATATAGAGACTCGATATTCCATTAAAACTTTAGGCGAACGCGTATTTCTTATTTCAAAATCATAGGCGCCCTATATTCTATTAAAACTTTAGGCGTATTTCTTATTTTAAAATCATAGGCCCCAATCATTTTTTTTTTTTTTTTTTTTGAATGGCCAAAAGCCAAAAAGTTTATTAATCGAGAGAAAAAGTACAAAATTTACATGTCTCATCTAAGCTGTGTAAGCACCGCGAGAGATGCCACAGGAGCACGAGCCTAGAACACAATGTACTTACTCCAGAATAGGAGACTAATGACAAGAATCAATTGAAGATCACCCGAATCGGTCACGTTCCACCCGGTTCTGAGTCAAGGGAAGAACACTTTCGTGGGTCATCAATATCTTTTTTCCAGGCCACTATAATAACACTTGTGTCGCGGATGAATAAATGCCCCGAAAGATGTGGTGTGTGCGGCAGCTCCCCCATATCGACCATAGGAGCCAACCGGAACCAAGATGAAATGCCCTTTGTTTAGCCGGAGGCCATGCGTTGGGATAGGGCGCCAAAAGGATGCATCGGCAAATTCAATGTACTATTAAACAAACCTTGTAGCCAGACCACCTGCTGGTTTGAACCTCGGGACAATCAAAGAGACAATGCTCAAGAGTCTCCAGCGTCCGAGAGGCGGAAGCGGCATCTTGCAGATATCGCGAGGATCATAGCGATGTCGAAGGCATTAACCCGAGCCCGCGAAAATGAGAATACGGCCCGTATTCACCAGTAGAATCTGGCCCCCGAATACATAAGTAAAAACCGTATTCGCAAAATGCATGCCGTAAGGAAAGTCTAAAACATAATCGCAGATATTCCTGAGAATCTGGGCCCAAATCTGGCCGTATTGAGTGTTTAACGAAAAAATTCAACGTAAAGGGGGCTTCTTTTTGTTTTCTTTATCTCTCATGTTGTTTGTTGGCGGCTTCTTTTGACAAATAGGCAGCGTCGGCGAGTACCCTGGATTGAACCGATTGGCGAGGATAAGGTTAACCGTTAGCGACATCGGTTGGATGGAAGGGGTCCCAAAAATGTATTCTTTCTGTTCACGCCGATTTGAAATAGGCGCATACATGATAAGAGCCCATTAAGTCGTCCAAGGCCCACGACATCCTCTATCCCAGAAACCTTAAAACTGCGCAGTAAACAAACCAGTTCATATAAAAATTTCTTTTCCTTGCTTAAATTTCTTAGCCCATCTAAACACAGTAAGCACATAAACCAATACTGAGAACTTATTGTTGACTAATAGTGTGTAACTTTTAGATCTAGAGTACAAATTCATTTCCTTAGGTTCTATCCTGCCAAGGAGAGATTGAGGGAGTAGATTATACATTAACTTTTGTTGCGGGAATATGTTTCAACCGTGGCGGGGCGTGATTTTCCATAGCAGGTGTGCGATGGCATCCGAGGTATGTGAATTTGCTATTAAAAGTCTTCCTCTTAGCATGTAGCGACCTATGGATTCAATGGCATTGGGTTATCTTCTCAAATGATGATTCATTTGCGAGAAAAATGCATTCGAATGGGGTTTGAATTCCATTCCACATAGTGCTGATGCAATTCAAGTTACTCAAAGTGTGGCAAACTTCTTCATTAGGTAGGATCTCTCACTGCAACTTGTAGCCAACTTTTATATTTCTATCTTGGTGATGTCTTTGATTTAGCATTACATTTGCAATGAAGCAAGGAAGTCATCGCGATAGACCAAATTCTGAAGAAGAAGAAAAAATATTACGATATACAACTACCCTCTCTTGTTTTTACTTTTGCAAAAGATGTATTTGGACCTTTTGATCAATCCTATGTTATGTGGTAACGTTTCATTTGGATGTGTTTTAAGGTAAAAGGTGTTTATTAAATTTAAGAAAAGTGATGGTTTTTAAAGATGGTTAAGCATTTTTGGATGGGACAACTATGGGATAGGGGTTTAGACTATGTTATAGTTTTAAGCTTTCATTTGTTGTATGAGCAGACGATGGGTAATTGGCCAGATGGTTATACTTGAGTTGGATCTGGCGAGCCTAAATTTACTTATTAAATCAGAGTCCCAATTGGTGGAGTTAATTGCTGCCTGAGGTAATTTTATTTACTTCTTTAGTCTGCATCAATTGAACTTCCTTATGTATGCATGCTTTGTTTGTGCTTACAGGTACTGGAATCTCTAGCATTTGTGTTCGTATTCATAGAAATGGAATCAAGGGGAGGAGACTCACAAGGTATGTTTTGGATTGGTTTGTCTCTTCTTGAAAATAACAATGCTTTTGTTATGATTGTTGAGGGAATTGTTTAATAAGAGGAGGTTTGACTACCAAACTCCTATCCTTGCTGCAGCATACTATTTGGATCCCCAATATCAAGGAGGTCCTCCCTTTAGAAATGGCACTGTTCAGGCTTATTGGGATAATTATCTTTTTCAACTTGCTCCTAGGGATGATGTGAGGAGACAGGTGAAAAGTCAAGCCCTTCTTTTTCATAGAAAAGAAGGGAGATCTTCATTTCCTGATGCACAAAAAGATAAGTTTAGAGTAAGTTAAATTACTTGGTGAATGCGAAAATTGTTATGATATGCCACAATTGCAGGATATTGCACAGAAATTATTGTGTCAGTGTGCTAGCTCTTCCTCGCTTGAGAGGTTATTTAGTACATTTGAGCATGTGACAGATGGGAAAAGGGGCATTAGAATGTTGCCAGAAAGATCGAGTGCTCTTGTATTTGTTGCACATAATTTGAAACTTCAGAATGAGAAACGAGAGTCTGCGACAAAGCGTCCTTCTGAAATGTACGTTGGCTTGGGCAAGAAAGCTAGCATTCCAGAGCCAGAACAATTGCTAACATGGGGCACTGATGGAGATGATGATTATGATGATGGCGTTGAAACAATTGAGCATGCTGAAGGAAATTTGGAAGTGGGAAGCACTAGTGGATCTTTGGAGGAAGTAGGGAATGTTGGTAGTGGTTCTTGGTATGGTGAAGTTCATGGGGAGGATCATGATTATAGCCCTCTTTGCGATGTTGAATTTGTTCCATCCTCTCTCTACCTAGAGTGGATATCATATCCTTTCTATGTTGGTTTATTATATCTTATCTACATATAAACTATGGTGATGTAACGTAACAAAACTTTTGAGTTACTTTTATGTTTTATAATATGATAAACTTGACTTTTAACTTTTGAGTTACTTTTATGTTTTAATATTGTTTTTATTATTGCAATAGAAGAATTTACAGTTTTCATATTTAAAAAATAGAGATTAAGCTGAAAAGATCAAGTACAAATATGATATTTTATGGAATATTCTAAGAGAATATTTAAATTATTCTCCCGTATCGTATTTCACGTATTAAATTATTAAAATTTCATTTTTGGGTCCCCTTGTTCATTTCCGGTATTATCGTATTATGTCAGCGTCATGAGGCACTGTGGATAACCTCGCCACCCAAGTCAGGAGACTTTAGGGTGGAGCAACCTATCCCAAAGCCATCGCCATGTACAACACAAAGTGGGTTGTGGAACATGTAGGTGCCACCCATCCGGCAGCTGGAGGGTTGTGGTGCTAAAAGAAGGCGATATCTTGATCGACAAATTGCTTGCCTTTGTGAATATTTTTCATGACAGTCCCATGGCACCCTTTCAAAGAAACACCAACTTGCACTATGAGAGGCCGAATTTTCTACGACCTTCTCCCATAGAGATACATCCCAAGCGAGAGAGAGGAACTTTGCCTAAAATTCAACCAAGGCAGTAGGCTTACCCTCCTCATACCATGCTTGAATAGAGACAACACCTGCAAGAAACCCATCGCCTCTGTGTAAGGGGATGAACCGAGGCTGCCAATGGAGGTCTTTGAGGGGTCTGGAGGCGTGGTGCCCACCACCATGGAGTCTCCAATAGGGTGTGGATAGAGGGCATGGCGGAAAAGATGTCCGGACCTCCTCCCATGCTGCCAACAAGCCAATCATAAATGACCATAAAAGCGAAACGAGAGGTGCCCATGGGCATCAACATACTCTGATGCAGGCGTGGTATCGAAAAAGGATCCGGCAAACCTGGTAGTCCAAGGTGCACCACATTTAGAATATGTAGCACAATAACAGGGGGTTCCAGGGGGATTTGATATGGATATAAAAATGACAATTCCTGAAACCATAGAATATATCCCTCAAATAATTGAATGAATAGATTTAAGATAAAAAATAATTATGTCAACTTCCTGATTATATTGATCGAAGTAGTCTTATTAAGTCTTTCAGTTATTTTGTTAGAGGTTCGAGCCCCTGTATTTTATATTCTAAAACCTTAGGCGAAGCCGTATAGAGACTCGCTATTCCATCAAAACTTTAGGAGAATGCGTATTTCTTATTTCAAAATCATGGGCGCCCCCAATCATAAATGACCATAAGCGAAATGAGAGGTGCCCAGAGCATCAACATACGGTTTGGGCCATAGGATCGACGGATCCGACGACTGTGGTAGTCCAAGGTGCACCTTATTTAGAATATGTAGCACGATAACAGGGGGTTCCAAGAGTATTTGATATGGATGTAAAAATAACAATTCCTGAAACCATAGAATATATCCCTCAAATAATTGAATGAGTTGTTTTTAACAAAAACATAGATTTAAGATAAAAAAAATAATTATGTCAACTTCCTGATTATATTGGTCGAAGTAGTTTTATTAAGACTTTCAATTATTTTGTTAGAGGTTCAAGCCCCTGTATTTCATATTCTAAAACCTTAGGCGAAGCCGTATAGAGACTCGATATTCCATCAAAACTTTAGGAGAATGCGTATTTCTTATTTCAAAATCATGGGCGCCCCCAATCATAAATGACCATAAGCGAAATGAGAGGTGCCCAGAGCATCAACATACGGTCTGGGCCATAGGATCGACGGATCCGACGACTGTGGTAGTCTAAGGTGCACCTCATTTAGAATATGTAGCACAATAACAGGGGGTTCCAGGAGTATTTGATATGGATGTAAAAATAACAATTCCTGAAACCATAGACTATATCCCTAAAATAATTGATTGAGTTGTTATTAAAAAAAAAACATAGATTTAAAATAAAAAATAATCACGTTAGCTTAATGATTATTGGTCAAAGTAGTCTTATTAGGACTTCCAGTTATTTTGGTAGGGTTCGAGCCCCTGTATTTCATATTCTAAAACCTTAGGCGAAGCCGTATAGAGGCTCAATATTCCATCAAAACCTTAGGCGAACGCGTATTTCTTATTTCAAAATCATAGGTGCCCCCTATCATAAATGACCATAAGCGAAACGAGAGGTGCCCAGGGGCATCAACATACGGTCTGGGCCGTAGGATCGACGGATCCCACGATTGTACAGTATGCACAATATTTTCTCTGCAGGATCTAGATACTGAAGCTGAGAATCATATGATGAACCTTCACAACTTTAACACTCCTCCTCCATCACATAATTCATCAACTTTCAATCCTGTCTTAAATTGGTAGAATTTTCTTTCGGGTAAAGCTTTTGTGAAGATGTCTGCAATATGTTGTGTTGTATTAACATACACCATTTGCACATAGTTCTTAGATGCCAAATCCTTATAAAGTGAATACTCAGCTCAATATGCTTGGTTCGCTCATGATCCACTAGATTCTTGACAATGGCAATACAACTTTGACTATTTGTTAAGATTTGTGTTGGCCATGTTTGCTTACAGTTCAATTTATCTAGTAGTCTTCTCAGCCATGTTATTTCCTTAACAACATGGTCATACTCAGCTTCTGCTGAGGTCATAGCTATAGCACTTTGCTTCTTGCTCCTCCATGCGATTACACCACCCACCACCTAGAAATACTGCATAGCCTGAAGTTGATTTTTTGAAAGCCAAGTTTCCTCCCCAATCTGCATCACTGTATGCGTATAGTTTAAAATCATAGGTGACTCCATGATATTTTGTCCATTTTAAATACTTTAGGACACGCTTTCTTGCTATCCAGTGAGCTTTTGTGGGGTTGTGACACCTCTTGCTCAAGATATTAACCACATAAGAAATATCTGGCTTAGTATTATTAGCCAGATACAACATGTAGCATAATAACAAGGGGTTTCTTTTGTGTTTTTGTACGCTTTTCACTAAGGTTTTCTTATGATTTCGTGATGTATTCAAATGGATGTACTAATGCGTACATCTAGAGTGCACCAATTCTGAGCCATTGATTTTAGCCTTTTTTTTTTCAATGGTCAACAATCAATGGCTCACAACAAAAGCCCTTTTTTTGTGCGTGTGGTGCATAATGGGCACATGAAGGGCCATTGATTTTAGCCTTTTTTTTTCAATGGTCAACAACCAATGGCTCACAACAAAAGCCCTCTTTTTGTGTCTGTGGTGCATAATGGGCACATGAAGGGCTTGAAGGGCGCATGTAGTGCAGTTTCCCCCTCGGCAACACACTTCTTATCATAACTTTTGATCCAGAGCTCTGTTTGAGATGATTTTTTATTACTTGGAAAGCCCTCTCCTAGATCTTTTTGATAGTGTATGATATGGATATGTTTGGTTAAGTTATCTATGCTAAAACAACAATTTTAGGCGGGTTTAGTAGGCTTTCACATTCTACCGGTGATTAATACAGGATTTAGTTATGGATATTGTTTTATGGCCCATTCCTAATGAAGCTTGCAAAAAATTACCATGCATTTTTAGATTTTTGAGGTAGTTATTAAGCAAATTCCAAGGCTTCTAGATCCTTGTGCTAACAAGCGAGAAAAGTTTCCCACTTTGGTTTCTCACCACAAGAATCCATGGAGGCCAAAGGTCAGCATTAAATTCAGTTGAAAAATGTTTTGTATGGGTGTTGCAAACTTTATGACTTCGAAATAATGGGATTAATCTGCTCTATTTTTATGGTAACTTTTACTTATGTTCTATTTGTTTTATTGTGATCAAATTCAAAAAGCTACGGTGATGAAAGCCTCAAATGAATTCTAGTTTTTTCCCTGGTTTGAATTCTAAATTTTTGTCACACGCGCGGGGGAGGGACGGGGATTGGCGTCCTAAAGCCCCACAAACCAACACAAACCATTAACATCCAACATATAAAAATTAAATCCCCTAAAACCCCCCATGGTTTGGGTGCATATTCACTGGGGGGGGGGGGACATCTTTAAGGCCCCATAGAGCAAAAAAACTTTTTGCAACACAAACCATTAACATCCAACATATAAAAATTAAATCCCCACACATAACAACCAATACATAACAACCAATGACATTAACAACCAACACATAACTACCATTGACATTAATTAACACAACCATTGGGTCCAACACATTTAAATTAAAATCCCCCATAAAAATTAAATCCCCCTAAAACCCCATGTGGTTTGGGTGCATATTCACACGGGGGGGGGAGGGGGGATGACGTCCCCTAAGGCCCCAAAGGAGCCAAAAAATTTTTTGCAACACAAACCATTAACATCCAACATATAAAAATTAAATCCCCACACATAACAACCAATACATAACAACCATTGAACCAACACATAACTACCATTGACATTAATTAACACAACCATTGGGTCCAACACATTTAAATTAAAATCCCCCTTAAACCCCCTTTAGTTTGGGTGCATATTCACACGAAGGGTGACGTAGGGCAGTGAGAGCCCTCATAATTGTATTTTGATACGAAATCAACACTATATAGTATTCCGCTTGAAATCTTATAGTATTTTGCGAATCTTGTTCAAATTTTGTACTTGCATACCCCACAAACGAGGAACTTTACGTACGGTGTAGATTAAGGGGTGAATATGCCTATCCAACAGCTCTCGTTGCCCGGAGTCACCCCCCGTGTGAATATGCACCCGATAAACATCCAATTCCATGTCACTGACATCCTTTTCTGTAAGAGGCGTTTTTGCAGTCAACCTATGGCCAAGCAATATGGGAGTCTTAGTTGGATGTGCTTCGGTTAAATTAAACCTCTTAAGCATATTTTGAATGTGCAAACTCTGCTGCAATTTCAAAATCCTTTTCTCCCTGTTTCTAGTCACTTCTATTCCCAAGAAGAATTTCAATTCTCCAAGATCTGACATTTTGGACCTCGATTTCAATATATCTTTGCACTTATTTAGCATATCTGGTGCATTTGTTGCCATGATACAATCATTTACATAGAGGGCAATGATGCAAAAATCTTTTCTGCCATTTATCTTTTGCATCACTTCCCATTGCTTCCTCAAAGGATTTGGGAATTATAGCATCATCTAGGATGGCCATTATTTGCTCCGCATCAATGCTATGTTTTTCCATTTGCCTGCTTTTGCCAAGACTATTTCTGCCATACATATTTGGTTCTATTCTAGCCTCCTCTAGCAATTTTTATGCTTGTCTCTTTCTTTTAGAGACTACATCCTGAGCTTTGTGTTGTTTGTCAAATGATTTTCCTCAGGTTCGTCATTTACTTTTGCAGTTCTGACATAAATATTTTCTTCATCAACTTCTAAGTCCGAAACAATATCTATATCTGGCTAAACTTCCTGTGTCTGCTATATTAGATCCTGCATTAAATTGATCCTTCTGCTTTTTCTGTATCTATCCTTATATAAAGTGTTTTCATCAAAAAACACATCTCTGGTAATTATTATCTTTTTGTTTTCAGGCACATGTATTCTATATCCCTTGGTTTCCACATCATATCCAACAAGGAAGCCTATCTCTGCCTTATTGTCTAGCTTCTTTCTTAATTCACTTGGAACATGGGCATACACGAGACATCCATATGTCTTAAACATACCATAATTAATTTGCTCATTTTCTTTTGACCATAAAAGTTCGGGCACGTTACCTTTAATATTGATGTCTTTAGTGCCTCCTTCCATAGGTCATTTGGTAGACCACTCTTCTTAATCACGGACCTTACTGAATCCATAATAGTCATGTTCTTCCGTTCAGTTCTTCCATTTTGTTGAGGACTGTATCTGCAAGTTAGTTGCCTCTTGATGCTACAGTATAGAAGAGTTTAAATTTAGCTAATAAATACTCCCCTCCTTAATCAGACCTGGTACACTTTACCTTTTTTCCTGTTTCTCTTTCCATTTCAGTAACATATTGTTTGAATGCAGTCAGAGCTTGGGATTTTCATTCTAGACAGTAGCACTTGCATTTTTTGCTGTGATCATCAATAAAAGAAACAAAGTACTTTTTACTTGTCCTCCCTTTCACATTTAAAGGGCCACACAAGTCTGTGTGAACTAATTTGAGTACGTCTTTGGCTCTTGTTTTTGCTTTCATAAATAGCAATCTGTTTAATTTTCCAAGTATACATCCCTCGCATAGACTTTATATAGCCTTTATATTCTTGCATTTAATCCACCTCTTCTTTGCAAGATATTTTAAATTGTTACAATGTGTATGTGCCAACCTCTTGTGCCAAAGTTCAAACTTAGCTGAATTTAGAGTATTCACACTGTTGCATATCATGTTATTCATTTGAAACAAATTTCCACAACGTTTTGCACGAAACTTTAATTCATTTCCAAAGTAAATGTTACAAGATTTTGAGTCAAATGTAACTCTATAACCCAAATCTACCAACTGGCTGACCGAAATCAGATTTCTTATAATTGTGGGAACACATAAAACATTCTCAATGTCAACAATGTTTCCATCAAGATCAACTAGTTGCAGCAACCCCCTCCCTTCGATTTCTTGAAGATTTCCGTTTCCCACTTGGATTCCTCTAGATTCTTGAGCAGATCACTAGATTGTACTACTGATCATTCAACTCCACTATCAACTACAAGAGGATCACATTTATTAGCATCTTTATTTTTATCAATAACTGTAAAAGCATGCATTACCTCATCATCATCCTCATATTTTTCTCTCTCTTCCTTTTCCCTTGTAAGTTTCAGCTGGTTTCTTGCCTCATCCCCTGCTTGAATTCCCTCTCCCTCCTCTGGTTGCAGACCCTTTATTTTTACCAGTCCATAGTCTCTAAGAGTGGGAAATTTTGCTGCCATATGGCCTTTTCCTCCACAAGTGTAGCAGTTAAACTCCTTTTGTAGCTTAGGACACTCATTTTTAAAATGTCTAGTCTCTTGACAATTGTAGCATGTGATTTTATCTCTTTTTCCAGCAAATAGAATTTTAGTGGGCTCTTTCCAATCTCTCATTATTTTCTTATGTTCAAACTCTTTCTAAGTATGTTTCAGCTTCTTCCCTTGACTTACTCATATTTCTAATAAATAAGGCAAGGTTTTCATTTTCACTGACAGCTCTAGAGATCTATAGCACTTAGCTTCATTCTGACACGTTCACTCCAGCCCCGTATAAATCAACGATGATGTGATCAAATTTGTTAAAGAATTCTGTTACATCTCCATCCTCTTTTAAATTTAGACCTCTTAGTTCATTTTCAAGCAAATCAATTTGTAATGAGGTATTTTCTTCAAAATATTTCAGCAAAAAGGACCACATCTGTCTTGGATTTAGATTTCTTAATTTAAGTCTGATAGTAGGACTAACCTTACAAGAGATTATCCCCTAGGCTTCTTTGACCTTTGAATACAATAATCTTCCAGCTCCCAGTTTAAGAGCCTTTGCACCGGAGCAATAAAGCTTTTCTACAAATAGCCTTTGATTCAGTCCTCTTAGATTCTAAATACGATATAAGGAATTCTAAATACTCTGCAACTAAACCTCAATCTTACCTCTTACAGCACTTCCAGCAGAGTTCTTGAGGAATCTTCCCCCTTCTCGACCACATACAGCAAAACAGTAGTGCCCATATTTGCCTTCGACCATATAAGGACATTTTGATTTAAAAAAAACCCCTAACCAGTCACGGTTTTGTATTATACGGCTGGAATATGGTTAAACCCCTAGGGATACAGTTATGCCATGCCAAGACTACTTGGCTGCGGACTTTAGATGGCAGAACCCACAATGTCACCTACTATGGCAGGCAATTGCTTCAAATGTGCAGCATCTTTGACTTAGTCATCTATAATGGCCTAGCGCAATGGCCACTATCCGTCAGCTACACCTAGAGGCAGGAAAACCAGGGGGCGGCTCTATGGATTATGTGCTGATAGCTGAGGGTGATCTACACCTCATCACTCACCTTTGGATTGGCACAGACGGAAGAGAGGAAGAGATAGACTCTGATCATTAACCGCTTCTCCTGCAGATGGATTGGCAGTCTGTTTGGACTCCATGTGCTCCAACCCCTCGCTTCCCTCAGCTGCGGTTGGATTATGCTCAGATGCTTGTGGCCGACCTAGAGGGAATTCTGTAGCTTCTCATGCTAGAGCGACAAGCTCTCTAGTTGGTCAATGTGCTTATGACAGCTATTGAGAGATGCTTTGGTAGAAGCTACCCATGAAGGTCCTTAGGGACTATAACCTTCCCTCATAATCAGTGGTTTGTTTCATGAATGTATGGAGCTCAAATGCTCTCTTCGATATGTCATTGAAATTGCATTGCGCCCCAGCCACAGAAATATCGAGCACAAGCTAAATCATGAGCAGCGGAACGTTTTTTTCAAGGAAGTGTTCTTTCAATCGATGCTCTTGTGAGGTTCTTTACTGGCACAGAACGTCTAAAGGTAACGTGATTATTCTCATTTGCTTTGTTTTTTTTTATTGTGGTTTCTTCTAGCAGGCCATCTGAGTATTGTCTAATTTCAAGGCACGAAACAATACCTTGCTTACCGAGACAGTTCTTGCAGATGAAGCCCCTGGATCGCAGATGCTAGGCAAGATGCCAGATGTTCTAAAACTCAGACAACTATACGCAGATGAAGGATCAAAGATTGAGGACATCAGGTTACCTTGCTCCAGTTCCTCCTTTGTGCATCTCTGTCTGATTCTGCAACAAAATATGCTGCCTTGAATTGATGGCGATAGTTACCATGTTAGCTCATATGATTCCGTGACCAACCCTTTTCCCCCTTCGCAAAATCCCACTTTGAGCTCGGATTTTGGGAATTGCTATTCCATCAAGGGAATATCTTCACTGATAAACAGATACACTGAGAATAGCATTTTTTGAAGGCATCCATAGGCACCACTGTTTTTTGGCGAAACTGGAAAAACAAAAGCAAAGCCTTGGAGACGAAAACAAGCACCTCCAGAAACATGGGGCAAGCTGGGGCAAACAGGCAGCAAACTGGAATAGAAAGAAGGGGGGCAATAATTCGGAAAGACCACAATGCTAAAGAAGAAGTTTAGAAGCATAGCATATACAATACAATACAAATTAAAGAAGAAGAAAAACATCATATCCTAGCAAAATGGAGTTTTAAGGAGACTAACAGAGTGCAGCCAAGCACATACAAGTTTATGTGTTGTTTATACGGGAGCTATTATGTGAAGCTTGAGAGCTCATATTTGGCACTTTGTTTCAATCCATGGTCTTTAAAAGTTACAGAAAACCGAACATGCTTACTTTCGGCAATTGGAAAAAGCACTTTTCTGTGCTCCAAAAGCTGAAGCTAGGAATATTGAATAGAAATAAAGGGGCTCAGCAGAGTTGAGGCAGTCCAAAATCTCCAAACTAGGTTCTGTTGGGTTCAGTCGAAAATTTTGGGCAGTAGAACTCGAATAATGGCGCTTATTGCCATTATTACATAGTACCATTTATTAATATTGTAGATCCATGTTCATAGCACAAACCAAGGACGTAGAAGTTCTCTTCTAATGTTGACAGTAATTTTTGCTGTATGGTTGAATTGTTCGCCATATTGCTAAGTTGCAATATGTATCAGCTATTGCTAGACACATGTTTGAAACAAAAAGTATAGCAGTTCAGTGAAAAATATTTTCATTCTTTTTTCCCCTTTTTTTTTTGGTGGAAAATCATGGGTTAAATCTCGCATGTTTAGAAACTTATTTTGTATTGTTTTGAACTGGCACAAATTCACTACCAAGCAAGGAACCATTAACAAATGTTGGACATAAGCTAAAATGAATTAAGGAAGCTAAATTGAATTGAGTTGGAGAGTGACTTGAGGACCTTTTACAACCATCGACATCAAGTTAGTAGAGAGAAATGTTCAATACCACACCGCTGATAAACTCTTTGTATAGATAAACTTAAGTATTGATACATCATAAATAGTGTGTATTTTGGCAAGACCACTTTGAAAGGCCAGACATACTTAGTCTTTGCTCTATACTTGAACCTGGATGATTGATTTTAATGGAAGAATTGAAAGCACTTTGAAAGGCCAAACTTGATTAGTCTTTGCTCTACTCTTGAATTTGGATGATCATTCAAGGGTTTAACTGCAGCTTTTGGAAAGTATGTTCTTGACTCCGATAGTATTCTGGATAGTTGAGAAAATGTTGATTTTAATCCTTTACTATCAGCTGGGCAGAAGAAGAAGTTGAGTGAGGCTTACAGGTACAACAAGAGGGATCTTCATGATGTAATATTTCCTACTTGATGAATATACAATCTTTCTTTCAAAAAAAAAAAAATAAAAAAATAAAGAGAACTAAAGTGTTGGTCCTTAAATCCAAATATGAACATGCTACCTATACTATGAAAAACTTTCGAGGCAGGAGCTTTTTAATCCTAGTGGTAATGGTTGTACTAGCCCATTGTATGGGTCCCATCGCCTCTTGGTCTTCATGGACGTTAAAATATCTATGCTATTCTTTCTTGTGCACCACTTTGCCATCTAAATGTTTGGATGATAACATTATACATTCCATTGTGTCAATTTTGATAGACATCACAGGCATAAAACTGTATGGCAGGGCAGAAAATAGCTTGTTCAAGATCTGAATCTTGATTTGATTTTCCAAGAATCCTAGTGCTATCTCAAGTATTTCATGCTTGAATAGCCGCTCAAGTACTGAGGCTTAAGTGTAGATTTTGGTAATGATAAGCCAAACTACAGATTTCCATTCTAAGTGCTCATAAGCTTGGAATAGGATCCCTCGATACTACTATTCGAGTTGCTTGGAATTTAATGCTACATTGATGCAGTTGTACAGGAATTTGGAGCTCAGCATCCAGTAAGACCATGTAACTTCCTCCGCTTCTCATTACTTCTGGATTCGTTGCTATGATTCTTAAAAATTGAAAGATTATTTCAGGGGTTTGCTTTTCTAGCATCATCTTGGCTATTCTGGTTACCATAATGGAAACTTTATGCGCTTAATATATACCAGCTTACAGAGTAGAATAAGTTTGGTGCATATAAAGGACGACAAAATAATTTTGGTGCACATAAAGGATGAAGATATTGAGATTACTCCTATAGTAATCTTTTATGTGTTTCTAAAACATTGTACTTCTTATTTCATATAAAATAAAAATTTCTCGCTCTCTCTCAAAAAACCCTATAGCAAAATCCTGGAAGAACATCTGCAGCAAAAAACTTGGATGAGCTTGAAGAGGTAGGAAAAAAACCCCATAGCAGAAAACTAGAGCTCGAAGAACGCGGTAATGCAAGCCCTAAACCTAAAGAATTGCTTGCACAGGCAGTCATGTGAAATGGGGCGACCTTATTCCATTTTCCAGTGCAGGGTAAGTGCCACGTGGTGCCACGAAAATGCGCCCCAGCCAAAAACACGGACCCTATTTTTATTTTGTTATGGAGAGAGGACCAAAATTCTTAAAATCAAGACTACAATCTGACCATCCAGAAACTATTCAGAGAGAAGACAATTTGGGGTGTATTATCATTTGGGGTGTCTCACAATTTTTTGTGACCATTCGATCATGCAATATCCCACATAATATTCTATGGCAGTCCCTGTGATCCGTCCCATGCAAATCAAGATGGGGTCAAACAGCCCCATGTTGACCCGATTTGCAAGGAGTCATTTAAAAACACAAATCCAATGGTTATCATTCTCACATCAAGAATACAACATAACAAACATGCTGAACTTTGCCCATCTGCCCTGTGCTCTAGCTATGGAGCTTTGTTTCGTATCTACTCTAGCTACAGCGATGGCGCTGCACTGTACTAAGGCCAGAACATGGCTTTCCAAATCCGGTGAAGCATGAAGGCGCTTGACTTAAGATCCAGTAAAGCATGAAGGTTAATTCGTGGAACTTACTCTGTTTCAACCGTATTTGAGCGATGGCTACAGCGATGGAAAATCTGGCAGTCATTTGGCTACAACGATGGCAAATCCAGCAGCGGTGCCCTGTCGCTGTTTCCAAGATGCCTGCCTGAACTTTTCACAGAACTTTTCACAGCACCTAACTTTTCACAGCAAACCCTTGTTGCTCCTATTTCTTCAGAGGAATTGAACCTCTGTGTTTGCCATAAGACAAAATAAAACAAATATATGCACAATAGAACATAGAACAACAGCAACAGTCCAACCTTGGCTGCAAATCGACCCTTCCATACCGCTCAACGACAAATCTGCCGGATTTAACAAGGTTGGGCCCTAACAGGGTTTTCTTCAGTGAAAACCTCATTTCTGCCTAACTGCTGCGCTTTCCAAATCTAAAACATGCCGCAGGAAAATTGCAAGCCTGGCTATGGCTATGGCAGAACATGCAACTGAAGCTATGGCTTCCGGCAAAGGCCTGGCCGCCTCCACAAGACCTGTCGCTACCTTCCTACAATAATGTGGCCGACTTCCTATAATACAGAAAGAAAGAATACTGCTCCTACTTGGAATCCGCCATGCCAGCATCAACAAGTTATGTATTTTCATACGAATACAGTAAAATACCTTAGACAATCTTAGGTAATAAATGTACGCTTTTCAATTTCGCCCACATTATATGCAGAATAACAATTAACTTAGTAGAATTAATTTAAATTCAATTTAAAGGGAAAGTGTCGGACCTGGCGAATTCACGAATTAGTCTGAAAGCTGGTTATGGCACCCTCAGGTGGTGCGGTTCTTTCATTCCAGCTCTGTGTTTTCGACATGAGACGTGGGCAAGAAGAAGGTCACGAAATTGAAAAGATCTTATTCTATTTTCCCCTGGATTGCCCCCTCTCTACTCAGCTTTCTGTAATCGGTCTCAGCGAAGGACTAATAACTTTCTCCAGGTAATCTTAACTGTACATTATTGTTTGCTTTGTATTCAAACTTCTGTTGCATCTCCTTGGGATGCAGGATTTTCTCCCCAAATGCTCCTTGCGAGTTTATGGATGCTCGAAAACACTCGCACATTTTTTATCAGTGCGAACCCGACATTTGGATGGTTATGGTATTGCTATGATCCTTAGAGTGTTGAATGGTTTACGTAAAGAATACAGCACTAAAATGCTAAGGTTTTATGATACACATGTTAATCATCTTCATTGCTGCTTGTATTTTCTGGTATCTCTTTTCGTAACCATTATTTGAGAAAGATAGGTAATAGCAACACGATATCCTGTTAAGAAATTGTGCTTGTTGGATGAGAAATTTTCATGAACTTCAAAGTAAATTGTATGACAGGTCGTGGAGAAGAACAAAGAGGAAGACTTGGTAACAAGGGATGATGCATTAAGAGCTCTTTTAAGAGGCATCCATAGACTCTTTATGATGTTTTATGGAAGCCTACACAATCTTTTAGCGGAACATCCAACAGGGATGTTGCCTTGACGCTGTTTGTATGCCTTTCTTTCAGATTATATTGCAGGTATGTAGTTGAGGAGGCAAATCTTAAGTCTTTGATGTTGGACTGTATAACTGATTATAGTCTCTATGGACTTGCAATTGAGGAGGAACATACAAATGAGAAATTACGGCATACCATGTACATGCATTTATACAATTATTGTGGTTAAGAACTGAAAGTTTAATTGTAACAAAGGAAGGGTTCTGTATTACATGATAGAGAAAATAATTTAGACTTTGCTTCAAATTAAACAGTTGCCAGCTTTTTATCCTCTTAGATTTTTAAACCTTTCTAGACTTAATTTTATACCAGATTTTATCGTGGGGAAGAATTCAAAATTGCCAACGATTTTTGATTCCCTCACTGAGCCAGGAGCTGCGTCAGTGCTTGATTTCGAGAGAGATGCATTGTTGGATGCACAGGTGATTGACATATTTTCAGCTGCTGTTGTGATAGCAAGAGTAGTTTGTCTTTTTGGCACACCCTATATCTATTTATCTCAGTACATACTAGTAGCTCCTTCCAGTTTGATTACTTTTTCTTTGTTCTGACTCCTTATCATTGCCTTCATGTGGATGAAGTCCTTGGTTAATCTGTTGGAGTCTTGGTTTGGAGGTGGAACAATCCGACATACACTTCTGCTGTTTCACAGCTATCTCATATCTAGTAGTCTTTCTCCTGTAAGTAGCCATTTTTAACTGCGGCTTAGTATGCGTGGGCTGTAACGTGCTCTCTTGTTTCTTACTGCTCTAGGATGACACGGCAGTTCTATTCTCATATGCAATTGGCCGTATGACACCTGAAGCCATACTCCAATCCAAGAAGTCATATTTCAAAACATCTGCTGCAGTGCTGAATAATGTTGTTAGTAGCTTTATATCTGAAACAAAACAAAGTCATATGACATCTGATGCATGGGATGAGCCAGAGGCTTCTGCGCTGCAGGGAGCAGAATCTCCCCGTATTCCAAGACCATTTTTGCAGGATGCATGGTGGCAGGAGTCTGATGGCTTTCTCTCTACAGTTGCCTGGGGCCAGAATAGAGGTGGGGGAGCAGTTGTTTCAACAATACGACTTCAAGAGAGTAATGAACCTCTGCAACTGTGTGTTTTCCACCAGAAGTCTCTAACTTTAATTATGTTGGTGCCAACAAACACTTCTATTAATGGTTTTGAGGGGATTTCCCTTCTTAAAAAACAGTTTATTGAGAAGGTATGGTTACTTTTTGACGGATCTAATGAGGTATTTATTTGGTTAGCTTATGTTCTTTGTTTCACAATATTAGGCATCTTATAAGGCTATTCAGCTTGAGGAAAGATTGACACGTGAATGGGGTGGTAGCAATTCAACTCATGTTCCTGGCTATCGTTACATGATCTATGACCTTGCCAACAAGCTCATGAAGGCTTCTCCAGTAGTCAAGGTGGCGACTCTTTCAAAAGTAAGTAAGCTTGATTATTCAGGTGGTGAAGAGAAGAAGAATCCATAGATGTTCTTATGATTGATTGCAGGATTCTCTGGCTACACTTAATAAAGTAAGAGAAGAAGTTGATTTGGAGAAATCAAGGGCAGCAAGGGCAGGGTTGAGCACGAAGAGGGATTTAGAGATTTGTATTCGGGCAAAGAACAATGCTTGGGTTGTAGTGAGAAGACGAGGCAACCACGAGCTTTATGTCATATTAGAGCGTGCCAGCGACACTCTATTACTGGCATCTGAGACAATAGAAAAGTTCAGCAAAAGGTAACTAAATCTTTTTGTAAAATTATTGTTCTAGACACTATAACTGGATGGTTCATGTGCAACAGATACTGTGAGGGGAAGTTTTCTTCAGACTGAGTTTCGAACTTCATTGCCATAAGAAAGGACATCACCAACTCAGGTTAAAAATCCTTCAACTCAGGTTCCTTCAACTCAGGGTGATCATATGGAGCTCGCCAACAGGATCTCATCAATTAAAAGTCATTTGGAAACTCATCAATTGAAAGCTAGCTGGCAAATATGAATCGATAAGTTATTGAGGCTGTCCCTTCCATTTGAAAACAGGAGGCAAGCCTGCTGACCACTGATGTTATGACTGCATTGCAACAAAAGCCTATCAGTACATTTTGTAGCAGCTTACATGCAGACAGTTGAATTACCATATCGTTCAAAGAAACTTATGCGAAGCCATTTCCCATTGTCTGCACAAGCCCACATTAGTTACAATTTGGCTGGCGACAAGTAGTGGCCAGCAAATGTGTATATATTTGATCGGCATGGGACCCACTAACAATACACTCTTTGTGGACTTAAACAAAAGGAAGGACACTTTTGTCATCAATTATTTTGTATCAGATGGTAGGGCATATATGCATACTGTTGTGTAAATGATGTCGGGTAATGCATTTGATGGTTAATGATCAAATCTCACATCGATCCTTGAAGTCACAGTTTTAACGAGTGTTTCAAGTGTGTAAACAGATAGGGTAACTCATACCATCGATTATACAGTAAAGCTATCGACCAAAAGCCAGATCTATTTCCAGCAGCCCTTTCATCTCGGGCATTACGATGTGGTCTAGCATACAACAGTATGTAAGCTTCTATTTCTCATGACTATAATTTAGATAAATATAATAATCATGCTTCCCTTAAGTTGTTTCGTGGTGTCTGCAAAACTCTTGTAATGTGGTGGTATCACCTGCAAATTGTTACAGCAATTTAGTTTTTATGTATGCCATGACCATCAAGGAAAAAAAGGGAAATTTTATGGGTTTTCACCACTCAAATTCATTCGACATCAATGTTTCGTAGTTGTGAGGACTAAAGGGTCCATAACAAGATAATTGCAATCTCAATTTTCAATCAATAATTTGTAAAAACTGGCGATTTGAGTTGTTCTTGATATATTTCCGACGTACCTGAGAGTCGCAAAGATAAAGACATTTTGAAAATTAGGTCTATCCCTCGCCAATCTTGATAGGGTACGAATTGAAATCATAGTAGCTCCAACAAAATAAGCCCATGTCATCTGCAAAATTTTAACGGTTTTTACCAAATAAACATGTTCAGCAGAGGGCTATTCTCAGTAAGTTCGTAATTTAAGCATACTGAGAGTTATAGGCATACCTTCTTCCAATATGATTGTGCATTGTGAGCAAGCTATATATATAAAGCTTCTGTTGAATGATCCCAGAAATGCTTAAACCTTAACATCTCATGCCCCTGTATTGGAGGTGCAGAAGGTGGATTGAAGAATTGCTCCAACAAACCAAAACTTAACTGTCCCCAGCATGGCCAGCATTAATGAGAGATGATGGTTTGATATCCGATAGGACACATTCGTTCTGGATGGTCCACTGCAGCAACTGATCAGCCTCTGCTACTTTACCCACTTTACGGAGGCCTTCAATAAGGACTTTGTACGTTAATGAGTTTGGTGAACACCCTTTTTCTAGCATTTCATGATAAATTAGCTGTGCTTCATCCAGTCTCAGTGCCTTACAAAGCCCATTCATAATCGTATTGTATGTGAAGACATCTGGAATATAACGTTTAATAACCACCTCATTGAAAAGCTTATAAGCATCATCAACCCTTCCTACCGCATAGGCCACTAAGAAGAATATTATATGTAACAAGATCAGGGACCATTCCTTCACTAGCCATCTTCTCAAGAAAGGAATATGCATCATCTAATATACCTGCCTTGCAGATTCCATTCATTAGACAGTTGTATGTCATAACATCTGGTGCCACACCCTTAATGACCATTTCATCAAGAAGAGCATCGCGTGCTTCTCCTATCTTCCCATCTCTGCAAAGACTGGTCATAAGTATGCTATATGTAGTCGCATTTTGCTTTAACGGATGCCAGGGTCATCATTCCTAAAACATCAGTAACCTTTTCAGTTTTACCTGCTTTGCATAATGCACTAATTAGGGGTGTTGTAGGTAACAACATTTGGGACGCAAACCATTGTTGACCATATGTTTGATGAAATCAAACGCCTCTTCTAGTTTACTTGCTCTACAGAGCCCATTCAGAAGAATGCTATAGGTAACAACATCTGGGGCAATTCCTTTTTTAATCATACCTTCAAAAATAGTGTTCGCTGCCTCCATTTGAAAGGACTTGCACAAACCATCAATGACAGAATTGTATGTAACAATATCAGGGTAAATATTCTTATCGATCATCTCCTGCAACAGTTTATAAGCATCTTCTGTTTTCCTTGCTTTACAGAGGCCATTGATAATGGTGCTATAAGTAAGTACATTGGGAGCAATTCCATTTATGCACATTTGCTTAAACATTTGTTAGCATCATTCAACCTCCGTATCTTTGCAAAGACCATCAATAAGAGTGGTGTATGTAATAGAATTTGGCACACAGTTCTCTAACCATCACCTGGAAAATGCCGTATGCTCTACCAACATTTCGTATCTTTACATAGACCATTAATAAGAATGCTATATGTGATAACATCAGGAACGGACCTCGCCCCTGCCATCTGGTTGAATAATTCATTCGCCAGATACTTTTATTGACACTGCAAAGTGCATGAAGCAGAAGATTATGTACAGCAACACTTGGTACACATCCTAACAGCAACATCTCCTTGAATAATGTATTAGCCTCATTCAGCCTTTTCGATTCGCACATTGCACTAAATAAGGATTTATGTACAATCTCATCAAGAAACACATGCTTCTGAATGATTTTTTGGAAAACCTCAATGGCCGAATCCAAATTGCCTGCTTTGCAAAGCATTTGAACAAGTATGCCAGGTGTTATGTTCTCTATGTCACAACCCCTTCCAACCATGAGGTGGAAAAGGTAGTATGCACTGGATTCTTTGTTATTCTTGCATAATTTATCAATCAGTATATTGTAAGTAGAGAAAGCTGGTATTGTGCCCATCTGCACCATAGAATCAAAGCGTTCGAAGGCCTCATCCAGTCCTCCAGTGATACATAGTTCCTCTATAAGCAGGCTGCATGCCTGTGCATACGAGATGATACCCTGCAATGACAACTCACTACACAACTTCCTTGCCATGTCCAACTTGTCTGTTTTGCAAAGACCATGTATAACACTCCTAAGTGCCTTCAAATCCAACCTTCCAAGCTTGTCAATGATGAATTGAAAGAGCTTGCACCCTTCCATTGTGGTGCTAAATTTGGATACAGCATGAAAAAGAATATCATATGTAACAAGATCTGGAGAAAGACCCATCTCAATCATCTCTTCCAACAGTAGTAATGCTTCCTCTATCCTGTTAGCCTCAAAGAAGCCATCCATCAGTCTGCTATATGTTATGGTATCTGGCATAATACCCTCTTTTCTCATCAGTCTAACCAAATTCAGAGCCTTTTCCAGTGCCCCAGTTGTACAGTACCCATGGATGAAAGTATTATATGTAACCAGATCAAACTGGATGCCTTTTTCTCCCATGGCTTCAAAAAGTTCACATGCCTTGTTCATTTTATTTTCCTTACATAGTTGGTTAAAAAGAATATTATATGTAACGACATCAGGAGAAACACCCATACTAGTCATCTCAGTGAACAGTTTCTGTGCCTCATTATCTCTACCAGCTTTATTAAACCCATCTATAAGTATATTATAAGCAATAACATCAAACCCAACATTCCTCTGAGCCATCTCACTAAGCACATCATGCACCTCTTTCAGCCTCGAAGCTTCCAAAAGCCCATTAATCATTGAACTATAGGTGACTAGATTACACTTTAATCCTTTGTCAGCCATCAACCTAAACATTGTAAAAGCCTCATCGATATTACCAATCTTGCAGAGCCCCTCAATAACAGTGTTGTACGTTACAACATCTGGAAGGACTTGCTTATTATTCATCTGTAACAATAACTCATATGCCTGGCCCAAATTGCCACTGGAACAAGAATCGTCTAAAAGAGTATTATATGTAACAACATCAGGATTATTACCCCTAGAAATCATCTCATGATACAAATAATATGCATCACGAGATCTTTTCACTTTACAGCTTCCATCAATTAATGTATTATATGTCACCGCATTAGGAAAACAACCCTTTGGAACCATTCCTCTGAACATTTTCTTAGCTGCATCCAACTTCCCTTCTTTACACAATCCATTGATGAGACAATTATATGTAATCACGTCAGGGTTAATGCCAGCCTTCACCATATCATCAAAAAAAGTGCAAGTGCATCATCCAACCTATTTGTCTTGCACAAACCATCCATCAAAGTATTATATGTCACTGCGCCTGACTGCAATTTCCAGACATCAATGTAAAATACGAGAATGCATCATTCACTCTTAATGCCTTACAAAGTCCATCTATAAGAATGTTATATACAACCACATTGGGTTCTATACCTTGACGTGACATTTCAGCAAACCATCTGCAAGCTCTATCGACATCTCCAGCCTTACACAAGCTCCTAATAATAATCCCATAGGTGCAATGATTCAAGGAACCAGAAGTTTGCAGTTTTTCCAATACATCACGAGCTTCCAATACACAGTCTGACCTGACCAGCACGTTTAAAAGGCAATTATGAGTATAAACTGAATGCTTATATCCCGTTTGCTCCCCAGCCCACGTAAAAAAATCTAAAGCTTCCTGACCATTCCTGGAGCGCCGTAGTTCTCTACAAACAAAGTCTTCCTGGGATATAGCATCATCTAAAGCTGCAAAATTTTTCTTTTGTTTGTCATCTTCTTTTTTCTGCCAATTTTGTCTCAGTATCCTCACAATCTTATCAGCCTCAGATTTCTTGTGGAGCCATTTTTGACAACTTAGAAAGGTACCATTCTGATGCAATACCGACAAGCTGAGATCCGATGTCCAGGACTGAATCCCTTTCATTCTTATCAAGGGCATTAAATTAGCACCAACCCGTGCCGCTATCTGTGATAGCAATCCTTCCATGCGCAGAGCTCCATAGTATCTCCATGTGCAGTTTTGCTGCAGTCAACACTGAGGGGTTTAGCCTTTTGGAGATGATGAACCCTAATGTTGACCTTAAACCCCGTCTATTGACTAAAGGTTTGCCTTATTGGATCATGAACGGTCTAAATATTGGTCAGTAAATCCCCGTTTGGTGGAAATTTCTCGAATATTCGTAAAGTTTATTATGGGAATATTCTTAAATGTTTATTATGGGTAATTTTAGGTTTGGGATAACACCCTAGAACTAAGGTGTTATGCCCTACTATAACAAACAAGGGCTGGAACGAGGGTGTTATGCCCTATTATAACAAACGAGGGCTGGAGGCCCAAGTTTGTTATAGTAGGGCATAACACTCGAGTTCTAAGGTGTTATCCGCTTTAACAACCTGGGCCCGAGAGTTTTATAGTGGTTTTGTGGTGGTTTTCATAACAAACTAGGTGTTTACAGCCATTTGGCAGGTGTTTATGCATTTTTTAATGTGTTACTGGTGGGTAACACTCTTGCAACCAACAGCTAAAATCTGATCTCAGCCTTTCAACTTGAGGGCCAGGTTGTTAAGGGTCTTGGTGGCGTCGTTTGCATCGCCGTCATAACTTCCCCTGCATCGGCTCCCATTTCTGCATTTGTGCAGAGACAGAGTTTCAGCTGCCTCAGAGCTTCGTCACCGGCCTCAAAGCTTCGTTGCTAGAGATTCTTCGCCGACCAGAGCTTCGTCGCCTAAGAGCTTCCTTTGTCTCGAAGAAATTCTGGCATTCAATTCCGCCAGCCCGCGTCCCGCTAGGGGGAACGCAAAGTGGAAGGGAACGCCGCATGCGGCGTAAGATGCGGCATTCCCTTTGCACGGAACCCAACAACATTTTAAAATAAGAAAGAAGATAATCAAAGATGCAAGCCAAAAACTGATTTGCCTGAAAATATATATAGTCAAACTAGTTGCATGTGATCGACCAAATTGAAAAAAGAATGGACCTTATACTTGCTTGCTTTTGATGGATGAGATATTCAATTACAGTAGACGGGTCGCATTAGTCTCTGGAAAGTTATTTGTCTTCAGCATGTTTATAACAATGTGTAACAACTTATTTTGCTTGAATCCATTTCTATGAAATACTTCAATAATGATCAAAATTTCTTTAGCGCAAGACTCAATATCATTGCAATAATACAAGAGATTGAAGCACCTTTCCTGGGGAAGCTCTGGGACCACAATGCTCTGGAACAGGTAAAGATGGCATACTACAAACAATACATAAACCCCACTGTTCGAGGCCTCATTCTACACTGCGTTCTCGGTTGCCCATGAAGAAGCGCCAGATCGCCGCGTCCATTCAGAGCGGGGCCCACCATCTTCGGCTTGAGATGGGTGGTGGATTGGAAAGCCGCCCGGACAAGCTTTGTCGGTGTTGCCACCGGGGGTTGTTGAGGATGAAAGCCATGCCTTCCAGAGCTGTCCAGCCTATAGTCAGATCTGGGCTCGCTACGCCCTCTTGGGGGTTGTTGAGGATGAAAGCCACGCCTTCCAGAGCTGTCCAGCCTATAGTCAGATCCGGACTCGCTACGCCCTCTTGGTGCGACCTTGTCTGCCATTGCACGAGCTACTCAGTACGCCGTCAGTTCGATCCCTTGGCTCCTACCTCCAGGATGCCGGGAATTCATGTGTATATGTATATTTGTACAGCTGCCAGCAGGCTTGTGGAGTCTACTGCCTAAAAACTTCTAGTTTTGACGTTTAAAATCTCAGAATAGATTGATCGCACATTACATTTCGCTCACAATAAAGAAACAATAGCTTGCAAGGCTTTAATAATAAGCAATGCAATTTGCAAGAACACACAACCTGCTGCATTAGTTAGCCACCTCATAGTATTTTTATGTGCCTCTCAAGTATTGTTTATATATGAAGAATGGTGTCATGGTAGACTTGCCGACGCCCACAATATATAAGTGGACGGTTCCCAATCGGTCGGCTGTTATTTCTTTCTCGATGTGGTCCTCCTTGTTATCGTGTTTGTTTTAAAGCATTTCTTGGCTAATGTATGTAAGGAATCGAGCTTCAACCTTTGCGTGCTTCAACTTTTTGTTTGGGGCAACATATTCGAGTTGTCTCCATTTTGGTTCAGGTGCTACAGACAATTCTAGAGAATGTTGGCGACTGTTTCCCATTAGGATTTTCCTCAAAAATCCGCAAGGGCAGAGTTTTTCATCTCGATGAAAAGCCCTCGCCAGTTTTTCTCCATCTATCTTGTCACATATTTCTGTGGAGATTTGGGATCGCGAAAGATTTTTTCATTAAAAGCTTCCACACACATATGGAAGCATGCGCCCTTGCACAGAAATCAAAGAATGAAAACTGCATTAATAGCTTGCACAAAATATGTGTAGCTTCTACAAATTAGTATAAAAGGAGAACAGAAAATGAAACAACTTTATATAGTATCTATATAAGGCTTATTCTGGGTTCACATGGACAGATTGCCGTGGGACGGCTGAGTCCTTGCTGAACTTAGAGCTGAGCCAGAAAAAATTCAGCCCGTTATGAGAGTTCAGATGTCGCGAGATGCTACCCGCGTGGCTGATTCGGCCGAAGGTATTTGAAGCAGCACGGAATTAGCTGCTTACATTTGCTGACCCAAAATGCTATCATGTGAACGACCCTTTAGAAGGTTGATGTCATACACATGTGAGTAATCATTTAAGAATATGCATGCCTTAAAAAATTTATAATTATTGACTAGTAAACGTGTGCCTGGCGTTGCCGAGCTACTGTCCTAACATATATTTTTACTCGGCCTTCAACGTCTATGTATGCAACTTCCGTCAACAACACGTCTTGATATTTGCAAGAATGGACATTGTTTTGCTTTTATCCTTATTTTTGTTATTGAAATTGCTTAATGACAGTATCATAAATGTATTAACCTTGTGTTTATAGATTTTAGTAGAGAAAACAATGCTTTATTAGGGTGGTTTGGTGGGGGCATAACAGTTTTGAGGCTTTGGGTGTAATTATAGATGAAACTGGCATTGGTATGGTATATTCTAAATGGTGCAAGTATAGTATATCCCGAACCATAAAAAAGCGATGCAAGAACCATCCAAGAATGGTTACACCTTCAAATAACATGTCATTTTGCAAAGATAAACAAAAAGTGCAATCTCAAGTACATACCTTTGCAAGTTATCTCATGTTCACAACGTTGCTAAGCATTGGCAAAATCATAGTTCATTAGTAATTACATTAGAAGGAAGGAAGGAAGGAAGGTGTATTTTTACGTCATAGCACTAGCCAGCATCCCTTAGGACATACGACGGCACATGGCATGTTCTTGCAATCCCCCTTCAAGGAGCACCGCCCCCTACAAGGATACCAGGGGCCAAAACAATTTTACAGTTTTACAAAAGCAAGAAAACTAAATTATAGGATAGTGGCACCACATATAACCCCTATCCTCGAGGAGCTTGCGAAGATCATTGGTTAAAAAAAACAATTAAGCTAAGGCATTTCAACTAAATTGAAGTTGATGATTTGTCACTGCCTTGAGATACTTTGAGACATTATAATGACATATTGCAGAAAAGGCATTCAGCCAGACAAAATCATTTCTTGTTTCTCGAATATCCTGAGCACATGTGCCATTTCTTGTTTCTCGAATATCCTGAGCACATGTGCCAATATAAGTTTCATATCTTCAGTGCTGATGATTTAGGAGCAAATCATCATTAGAGCTCAAGTGAGTCAGGGTCCAATTAGATAATGGTTTAGAAAATGGATTGTAGACATTGAAGAGATTGCAGCTAATCATTGATGTCATACACGTGTGAGTAATCTTTTAAGTATATGCATGCCTTAAAAAATTTATAATTATTGATACTTCAACAACAAATGGCCGAATCAAATTAATACATATTCTTTTTATCTTGTGTTGTACTTCACGTCCATTACAACTAAAATGATCCATTGCATATAGCCTAAACAAGCATTCGTCTCTTCAATGATGCATTTACTACTAACTAGGTCTTTGAAGGAGATCAAGACTTTTGTTCCCAAATTAAGGTGACTTACAACCTCAAGATTTATACCTAAAGGGGATTCAAATGTTCGTTGATTGGGGTTTTGAGGCAATATAATACCCAAAACAAGTACGTGCAACATATGCAATTTGCACTTGTATGGAATATATTCAATAGCAGCGAACCAAAGATTAATCTATACACATGAGAGTTGTTCACGCTAGAATCAAACATGGATAGATTGAAGTGTGAGAACAAGGAAGGTGAACTTTGGAACGATGGCGGCGGGACGGCACCGTTTGGCCGCCTAGGGCTCTGCCCTGGGCTGGCCGTTTATGTTCATATATGCCTTAGGCTGCCCATCGGCATCTGGGGAAGGCTGCAATCCGGTTTGTTTCTGCAGATTTTCTGGATGGAGAAGGGACTGGCTTAGGGCAAGGATTTTAATTTGTGGCCAGGCGAAGGGACTTCTTCTGCTTTGATTCACAGGCAAGGATCCATGGCTTTCACCCAGGTGATCCAATTTAAATCTTTCGAAATATAATCTGGCAGAAAAGTTCTTTCTTTTTTCCCATTTCTTACTGGCAGAAGTACATAGAGCAGGTAGATGGAAGCAGTAGGGTTTGTTTTTTTTCTGTAGCCATGGCAGTGTGATTAGTCAGTTTTTGAAAATTATAGCAGAATGTTTGATTGTCTTATTACGGTTGATAATTTAAGACCTGGGCTCGAGAGTAGTCCGGTGGGTTGGGCTTGTTCTAAGCCTAACTAGCTTCAAGATAAGCGTTTTAGCCTCGGTAACCTTCAACATTATCTAGATTGTTGATTGGTTAGGCTGCTTGGGCAGAGAATCCAGATTCATAAAAGAAGGTGGCGGCCGGGGAATAGTGTGGACCCTATTCCATTTATTATTGCTTTCTCTTTAATGTTCTATATATATATGGGAATTTCCATGTGTCTCTGCAGATGTGGTCAGGTAAATCGGATTAAAAATCTTGAAATTCAAGTTTCGGGAGACCTTGAATTTCACTTTTCTCGATGAAGGGTTATGTAGGCTGCTAGTTCTTGAATCTTAAGCCCATATGGAAGCATGATGACCTAGAGGTTTCTCCAACAATGCACCATCTTTTGGATCATCTTCTAGGGCTGGGCTTAGAGGTCTAGTTGGATTTTAATGGGTTTAGAAGCATGGGGAGCTAGGAGCTCTGCTACCTCTACAATGGGAATGCGTTCTCTTAGGGCATAAGGTTTGGGCAATTACACGGCTATATGTCCTTCTTTTCTATTCGGGTTTTGGTCCAATCTATCCTACTAGTGCGCAAAAGGATCTTTGGGAATTATTACTTGGCGCTTAATCCAAATCGGCGATGGGGGTAAATGAAGTTGTTCGCATTGAGCAAGTAAGTGGATTAGTGGTGGAAATTTATGGAGAAGGTACTATAGTATTTGGTTCAGCAGAAGAAGGTTGGTCCCTCTAGTAAGTTGACCCAAAGAAGATGTTGAACAACTCCATGATGAGTACTCTACTTTTTCATTTCATGTATATTAGAGAAACGGTTTCTTATCTTTTTTCCCGAATCTTCGGGGTTTTTTTTCTTTGTAAAGTTATATCAAATGAATACAAACCGCCGTTTCTTCAAAAAAAGAAAAAGAAAAAAGAAAAAAAAGAATCAAACATGGATACATTGAGTGCAAAACATAGTTCATGCATATACGTGGAGTTTAATAATGGTCATTAATAAAAATCATTCATGCTCACAACATGTTTCTTCGAGATCGAAATCGTGTACAAGTGCAATTGCAGTTGCAAGAGGAAGTTTGATAAACATGTACTTGGACATTTGTAATTGCAGTGTTGCAGTCGGTTGTGGGAACCAAATTGATGCTCACCTTATCACCCAAGGATTTGAATGTAACTTCGACCAAAATCGCCAATCCATGCGAGGAATAGTGCTCATATTGGCTGCAACTCCATTCAAAGGTAATGAGGATGGTGTAATAGTGGCCCAAACACCATCCACCAAATTGCTTTCTGATTGGCGGCGGTGCGACTTGGAAAGTAAGCTTCGTGCTTTTCACCGAGGATATGTAGGAATAACTTGGGTGACATAGTCACCATCGGTAGCATTAAGGACAATAACATTGGCATAAGAAGGAAGAGGGCAAGAAGGGAGGTCTTGGCAGGATCGGATAGAACCTAGCATTTGCCAGTCCAGATAGCGAACGAGCTGAAGCTGCGGCCGAGCCGGGGATCGGGGTATAGAAGTATGTGTTACGAACAAGGTTAAAGAACTTGGAAGGGGGGAGGGGGAGGGTGTAGTTTTGGAGGGTGGAGTTGGGGACGAGGGTGAAGTTGAAGAGGGAGGTGGCGGAGCCATAGAGGGTGGGGCGGAGCTGGAGGGGCCAGAAGGAGCGACGCGTGGGCTCGGCGGATAGGTAGGGGCCGAGGGGGAGCTGGGGGTAACCTGCAGGGCCAAAAAACCATGAGTAAATTTTTTCGTCCAAAACGAAGCATTTCAAATATACTCAAACAAGACATTAACCTGCAGCATTTCGGATGGTGTTGTCCCGGATCATCCATCGCTGGGTTTGGGACGGGTCGGAGGAGTTGCAAGGCGAAATTAGAACTGCGGGGGTGATGTTGAAGGAGAGCTGGGGGCGTCGAGGCAGAGGGTGCCGTTGGGGGAGGAGACGAAGAGGGCCAGGGTCGCGGCGTCGTAGTCCCACTGCTCCTGCGGGGCGTCGAGGCCAGTGCAGTCGTAAAGCCCCACGATTTCGCCGGAGCTCAGGTTGCCGCGGTGCACGTTGAAGCACATCGACCGGCACCGCGGCGGCAGCTGCGCGTCCGCCCCGTTGCCTTCCACCACCCATGACCAGCCGCTGCATCCCCTCCCCATCCCTAATGCTATCAACACTACTGCCATTGCTGCTGCCGCTCCCCCAGCCCAACGCCATTTTCTTTCCTCCCTCCCTCCCCCCCTCTTCCCTCCTTTATACCCTTGCACGTCGCACATGTGGATCGGTTGCGTTCGCTCTCCCCTTGCCTTTTGTATAACGTTTTTGCCTCCTCGTCTCCCCCCTCTCCCGCATTTCTTGCCCTTCCCTATCCCCCATCTTCGAGTTTACCTCGTTCCGCAGTTAGGAAATTCTGAAGCTGGGCTTTGTTTTCAGTAATAGTTGATGTAGCCTAACTTTGGGTAGAGCAAACATACCAATTGTTCGATCAATTTAGGATGTGTCATCACACTTGTGCAAAAAGCCATTTTTTTGCATGCCGTCACATGCCACACTCTATTTCCACCGAGGAAAAGAGGACCCATCTCCGACAATTGTCAGGGGTGGACTCCATTGAAGGTAATGAGTATTTGTGTTTATGGCCTCAAATGCCAATCCATCATTCCATTACTTTGGTAATGAAAGAGAGAAAATAGTACGTTCAGCTTAAAAATAACGACTCGCAAAATTTAACGCAACTAATTACAAATGCTATGGTTATTTGTGGTAAATGTGGGAAGAGGCTGCACGGAGGATCTACATGCAAGCCAAGAAGTCTTCCTGTAGAAGATGAATGCCCTCAGGAAGATTACAACTTTACTAAGAAACGAATGAAGATTGGAGCAGAAGATTGAGCAATATAAATGGGAGTGTAAGAAGAATTGAGAGGAAAGGAATTCAGCAAGCTAAGATCATTCAAGCTAACAAAGAGCTAGAAGAAAACTGGAAAAAGGGTAAAGAGATTCGCAAGAAGCAGTGGAAAGTTGTCAAATATGGAAATTTCAAGGTGTAAAATAAACTTGAATAAAGAAAATCTAAATCCAAACACTCATTTTACTGGACCTTCTCACAACAATAATGGCAGGAAAAAAGAAGTTATCTTTGAAGATAAAGATCATATTGCAGAATTCAACAAGTACAGTCCAACTACAAAACTTTATGTCAAGGACAAAGAGCTTGGATGCAAGGCATGGCGCAGTCAATCTTATAAACAACAGTCAAGCTCTAAGACCAAGAGGAAATCTATTCTTCGTGACTCTGAGTCAAGAGAGGACATAGATAGCCTTGAAAATCCTTTCCAGATTCTACAAGAATGCTCTGATGAAGATTATGAGACAATGTTGATGAAAGAGGGTAAAATTTTTAATAACTTAATAGAGAAGAGTACTCACAAAAATACATTTTCTCACAATGACAGAACCGATATCACATTTTCTAAAGAATGTGATGATTATATGAGTGACGAACTGAATCAGGGAAAAGACCTTCAGGTACTGCTCGATATATGTCTGCAAAAACAACACCAATTCAATTGTGAGCAATCCTCCATTAATAATAGAATAAAAAATTCCGGGCTCAAAGACAAAGACTACACGAAAAATTGCATGTCCATTTGTGTTGGTGACCATGCAAACATCACCCCCACTTGTCCTTAACATCTCTCATTCTTTGACCTTGCTAATGTTGCTCTCCCTCATTCCCATCCCCTGCTTCTTGAATCCGGCCACACTCATTCATCTGAACTTAGCTTATCCAGCACCTCTGATATTGTTATCTACAAGGGTATACCTGATGCCACAGTCCCCATCTGACATTAACCTGCTATATGATGTTAATTTTAGTTCAAACCAAATTGTGAAAAATATGGTAGAAGAGGCCTTGACTTTGTATTATCAAGAAGAGAAAATAAAAAAAAAAAGAAAAAAGAAAAACAAAAAAATCCCACTTTTATAGGTACAGATTGCATAGACTTTGCTGACAAGGAGATGGTTCAACTTATGCTGGAAGATTGCTCCAATCTGGTTAGTACTCTACCTACTTTTCAATTATGTAATAGTTTTTTGGCTTCCATGGATGTCCCAGATGGCAATCGAATGGCATGTGAGGTGAATGAGTACATGGAAAACACTGGCCAAAATAATCCTGAGAATTAAGATAGTGAGAATCCCCCTGCTCTTAGCCAGAGTTCAAAAGAAGTAAGAGAGAATGGCCAAAATAAGGACCAACCTAATTCATTAGAAAAAGAAAGCTAGAAACAAAAATTCTTTGCCTAGCCCAGTTAAGCCTGTCATCCTATTGACACCTTCCGAACAGGCGAATGTGAACAATACTATGGTTAACTATAATGGCCCTGCTAAATTCACTAGAACTAAAAGTAAGGGTGATGGATGTTCTGAGCCTCTCAACAAAAATCTTTCTTTATGAGAGTTGTCTCGTGGAATCTAAGGGGAATTAAAAGTCCCACAAAAAGGAAAAGATTTGTTGCCAATATTAGAGAATATAGAGCTGATTTTATTTTGCTTCAAGAACATCATCTACCTTCCTTTGAAGCCAACAACCTTGCCAATTGGATTATGAATGGTGCTAAATCTACAGTTATTCCTGCTTCTGGAACTAAAGGTGGTCTTGCTATGATCTGGTTCAACATTAATGTTGTAGCAACCTTTAACAGCCACAATTCTAGATGGCAATACATCAGTTGAGAGTATAAAAATATTGGTATTATTAATATCTATGCAAGTGCTGAGCCCCAGAAAAGAGATTTCCTCTGGCAGAACATCAGTCATACTATACCTCATCTGCCCCAAATTGATTGGATTATGACGGGAGATTTTAACAATACTCCTCAATGGGATATGAAGCTTGGCAACCAAATCAATATGGCCGTTGCTGAAAGAACTAGTTGGAATGATATCCTAGCCGCTGCATCCCCTCCACATCCCTAATGCTATCAACACTATTGCCATTGCTATTGCCACTCCTCCCCAGCCCAACGCCATTTTTCTTTCCTTTCTCCCCCCTCCCCTTTATAACCTAACTCACCCATGTGGATGCCTGGGTGCCCCTTGTGTTTCTCTATAACCTTTTTTTGCCTCCTCGTCTTCCCCTTCCCATTTCTTGCCCTTCCCTATCCCCACCTTCGGTTTTACTTCATTCCACATTTAGGAAAATCTAAGGTCATCGTCCCCTCATAATACCTAGTTGGTCTTTAGAAGTGATGCCAAAGCAAACATTGATTGTTTGATCAGTACAATTACTTCGCGCTAGACACCAGAGTTGAAATTGGGACGATTTCTCTCCAGAATTTCTGATCAAAGTTGAAAAATTCCAGTACTTAAAATGAATGCATTATTGTTGGGAAAAATTTAGTAAGTAAATGCAAGAAAAATTTTCATAAAATTTTGTAAGAAAATGCGTAAAATCCTGCAAATTAGTGAACTTTCTCTTAAAAATCCGATAATCATAAGTAAAGATGGGCATTTTTGCTAGTTAAAGAGAAATATAAATTTTTGGCATTGGGTAGACTTCACTAAAGGTAATGCTTGTGCAATTCTTATCACCTAATACCAATTTCCAATGAGTTTGGCCTTATTGGATCATTGCTTGTACTTGTCAATTGCTTCTCTCTTTTATCTTTTGTTCATAATGCTTATGGAAGCACAAGTCATGCTCTCATGTTAGGGAAAGGATACATATTACGAGCACGTCCCAGGGGATTCGCCTTTGCCACCTGCATTCTTAGGGCGAAGAGAAACACCTTATGAGCATTGAAAAAATACCCATTCCATTGAAAGGGGAATTTTATTTGGAGGGTTTTTTTGTGGATGGCTTAGAGGGTTTTACAAGAGAATATTCCTTAGAATATTTTGTTATGGCATGTTGTACTAGTTGCCATTTTTTTGGTAACATGTATCAGAATGAACATATATCAGAATGAATTATGTACGAGTCAACGTATAGCAAAATCAAGATGGACTGAATAATATATGTATTGCATACATTCACTAATATATATGATCGCGGGTTACCAGCCACACTATTAACTATTAGAATTTGATATGAAAAAAGTTCGGTACAAAGAACGTCGTTGTTTCCTCAAGGAAGGAGCCTATGTAGAACATCATCTGTCAACACAGGCTGAATGATGTACAAAAAAAACCTAGGGTCATAATTGAGGACTTTCGCAAATACGTACATCAAATGTTTGCATGGAATATATACCCTTTTCAGCTCTCTGCCCATGAAATCCGGGCATATTTAACTATGCCATCGAATGAATGGCTTGTCTTCTCGGGTTTGGTCCATAGATGTGGATCGACCTTTCTTTCCATGCCCCATAGAACTCAATTCATTTGGAGGCAGCTCGAATACTACATTGCCATTGTAATGGGAGGGTAGACATCTTACTGATGTTGGTGCAGAAACAGATGAACACAATCTTTTCAATTTGCTAGATCCAAAACTTTCAAGTACTGTCTGAAACGTGGATACAATGTTTACATTGCTCTCAAGAATATGTTGGGTCGGACTGTCAACAATTATAGGTGCATGAGGAGTGCTGACCTCAGTGGGAATAGGAGTGCCTTCGACTGTTACAAAGTTCCCATTACATGATAGGGCCACATACACACTATCACCCTCTTGACTCAAAACTTCTTCAAGAAGGACCGTCCTGCCTCTCCCACTCGTGGATTGCACAACACACTTTTTTTCATTACGAAATTGAAAACTATCACACCATTTCCTAGACAGTAGACATTCTCCATTCTCAAAAGTGCATACCATTCTCAATCGTTTACCTGGTGATGTGACTATCACGTCATTTGCAGTGAAAGCAAGAATCTCACAATCGTTTGCAGCCATTGCTTGAAGAAAAAGTTTGTGCTACACAGACAACACTAGAATGCTAATACAAGAAAATCCGTTAACACATTAAATCCCTTAGCACATTAAATTTGGGCCATGAATATCATAATTAGCGAAATGCACTACTACAATTTCGTAAGATAATTAAATTTGTACCTTTCTTGCCCGTTTAAATTTTACCGCATTAATTATATACGTTATAGAAAATTGTTATAGAAAAACGTTATAGAAAAAAGAGAAAATTGTGCTTGCTTTAAAATTGTTCAATCATTTTTAAAAAAGTCGACATATCGGTGTGATATATTATTGAAAACATTTTTTTTGAAAACTTGGAAACTTTGGAAAACTGTGACAATTTGGAAAAAAAAGTTTTCAAAAACAAACGCTCAGGAAAACGCCTTGTGCCTTCCGGATCGAAAAGTCTTGGCGATTATCCTCCTTCTTTAAATAGCCAATCGACCTTGGGGCTCCCTCCACATCGCTATTCTTGCAGATTTATGGCCGGTTCTTCTTCTTCTTTTTTGATTTACGTACTTCTTCTTTTTGATTTGCAAAAAAATTCTGCCTTCCAGACGAGTCTTGGCGGGCTCCCCATGTTTTTGTGCAGTCCGGTTGAATCTTTGGGGCTCGGACACATCGCTATTACAAGTAATAGATCTGTCTTAAGCTTTTTTTCTGAACTCATTAATCAAGATCTGTCTTCCTTTGAAAAGAATACTGTTCTTCTCGAACTTTATATCTTTCTTTGTGATCCGGAATGGGGTCTTCCAGTGCCGAAAAGTGGCGCTGTTGCTCCAACTATTTGTGCTGATTTCTTTGAAGCTGAGGAGCACATAAAAAATATTCAAGAAGTTTCGACATCCAATGCAACCAGGTTCAGTAATGTATCTTTAAGATAATTATATAACTGAAATCTCATTTCTACTGTCTGCGCTGAAATTTGTAAAATATATCTCCAGCTCCATACTCCAGCTCTAGTTGGGAAGACGCCTGTGCCTTTTGGACCTAGTGCGGCGGCGCTCCTCCAAGTTTCTGTGCAAGCCAAACTAGAGGTATCAATTTTTTTGAATACTTTGTTTGTTTCTTTCGAATTCTTGCTTTCACTTAATGAGCATTTCTCGCGGAGCAATTCTTTCCCCTTATTAGTTGAGTAAGAAACCCGGCTTGAAGTAGGCTTCAAGTTATGAACATGACATAAGAACGGATGAAACCGGGTTGTGACATGGTTACGCCTGAAAAAGGCTAGAAATGGCCTGGGAAACCCAATCTTATTTTGTCTGCATTTGGGGCTTGTAGCAGATGAATAAACACAATACTAAGTTATGGCCATGTTACTAGCGGACGGGCAAGTGAATTAAATAGCTAAATTTCATTGTATTTGACTCTTGGGCCATTGGTCAAGCTTTGAACAGAGGTCTGTCTTGGCATGATACATAGACCAGAATGGCATAGTGCAAACCATCTTTCCACGAGCATGCTCAGCATTTAAGAATGGACCCAGGATCAAGACCATCTTGACAAGGTACTGGTGCATAAGTAACAACGACTCTTTAACAGGGGACAAAGAATTAGCTAGACTCTGGTAGATCCATGTAGGATATTTTTCCCAAAGGAAAATGCAAGTGTAGCACACATAAGGCATTTCTGAATGTATTTCTGAAGGCAATAGAACATATACTCGCCTTGTGGAACATATCTAGGGTTGATGTTCAAGTCGCAGGCAAGAGGTCCAAAGCTGCAGTGTTACCCCTTTACAAAAGATATGTTACCTTTGTATTTTTATTTATGCAAGTGTAGCACACATAAGGCATTTATTTATGCATTTAAAGGCAATAGAACATATACTGCTTTGTGGAACATATCTAGGGTTGATGTTCGAAGTCGCAGTGAGGTCCAGTACTGCAGTGTTACCAAGTTGTAATCCCTATGTCTTTGGCCTCCATCATCGTTTGCCTCATTTATTGCCTCAGCTGTATCTTTTCTTCCCACTGGCATAACTGAATATATCTCCAGCTCCATACTCCAGCTCTAGTTGGGAAGACGCTGTTTTCGGACATAGTCTTGTGGCCCTCCATATTTAGTAAGCCAAACTATCTGCTTTGTTTCTTTGAAGACTTTGTTTGTTTCTTTCGAATTCGTCTTTTATGTAGCATTGTCTTTTATATAGCAAACAATCATTCTTGCTTTCACTTAATGAGCATTTCTATGACCATTTTTCATTGTCTAGCCTGTTTTGGCATTTTTAATATTGCAGGAATCAGCTCGGTTTGGACCATCTGGTTTGGACCATCTGGTTTTAGCAATTATGGTAGTACTACTTATCCTTTTTAACGTATTAGCATTCTTCCTGTGTATGCAGAATCAATAGCTTCAGTTTTGTCAAAAAGGGAATCTCCAGTTCATAAGGAAAGAAGACGTAGGCGTTGTCTACTTGGCGTTGTCTACTTGGCGTTGTCTACTTGTAGATGACGAGCGTGAAGAAGGATGAGGACTTCATGTCGTCTAGGTTTTCATAACATTATTATGGATTATAGTATTTTGTCTTCTGTAGTTTACTTCAAACTATTTCTTTTAAACTACTTCTACATACTTTAATGCAGTGTTATTTTCTATAGTATGGAGTCTTCAATTGCATCGCCTACACCTCAAAACCAATGGTAAAAGCAGAATTTGATGTAACAATCTAAAAAACCCTCTAAACCCTTCCAAAAAAAACCCTCTAAAAATTCGCACTCCATTGAAAAATATATACTAGAATCTCAGAAGAATTTCATTTAATTTGGCGAATTTAGTATAATTTGGATGCGATATTATCAAATTTTGGTGATTTTATATATCTTTTGAGCTAACTCATCCTACTAAACCATCGAATTTAAATTTATAAAATTGGTGAAATATAGCATTCTAGGGAAAGATCCTTATGCACAAATATCATCATCTGAAGTGAAGTGGTGTTCCATTGTGAGTACAATCACCCATCGGGGAACAAACTGATGAACCCCAAAATGAGTGAAGACACAACAACTACAACCTCGGGTTAGACCATCCGATATATAAGATAATTGTGTACAATGAGTTCAGGCCCCCACATAGAACATTCAGAAAGTCGCTATACTATAATGCTCCCAAACTGCAACAACTGCAATAGTCAGGTCGCGCCACCCATCCAAGAAGTGACCCAAATCCGCCCCGCTAAGATACTGCTCCATGTGTCCCTCTTGGCCGCCCTTATAAAAAGCAACCTTATGCACATCAAAGAGCTCCAAACTGCAAGACCAAACAACATGTGATTGTCAACTGTGTTAGGAGCCATCTACGGGACAAGAGTCAGCAAGCTACAAAGTTGGACTAGAAATACAAGAGCACAATATCAAAATGAAAAAGATGATCCATGAGGATCCTCAGAAACCATAGGGCTACACCGAGATAGGAAAAGATAGGCTCGACCCAGAGGCGTATAAAAAGTAGCTCCATGCATATCAATAAGCTCCAAACTGCAAGACCTAACCATATGTGACTATCAACTGAGTTAGAAGCCATCCACGGACCAAGACTCAGTTTGGACTTGAAATATAAGAGCACAATATTGAAAATTGAAGAGATGATCCATGAGGATCCTCGAAAGCCATGGTGCTACGCCGAGATAGAAAAATATAGGCTCGACTCAGGGGGCTTCCCCTTGGTTCCCTCCAAAAGCACCACGTGCTACGCTGGAAAAAATGCAGAAGCCCATCGGTCAACATTGAACGAAAAGTAAAACCCATATGGCGTAGTAAGAGGTGGGAGGGGGGGGACTTCAGTGCAACAACAAGATTCAGCTCAGAGGAAACGCCGATGAGGAATGCAGGAAGAGACAAGGCTTTTATGGGAGAAAGAGCTAAAGAAAGCTTGTGCTATAGCAGGCTTGTGCTAAAGAAAGCTTGGGTCCAAAAAGAGAGCTGGCGCTAAAACTGGCGTCCCTATCCCTAGAATGATGGTTCTCTTCTACATAAAAAGAGAACCATAGCATTTTCATGATATATCACATCTTAAAGTCATCACTGGCCTTATGTAAAGAGGTTCATTAAGACACGAGGCAATCTTGCGATGCATAGACTGTCGCCGATTTTTCTGGTGGACAAGAGCAGATGGAGCTGCTAAATGGCCAAATCCAACGAGGAGGGCTAAGGAGCAGGGAACTTAGATTTGGAGCCGTGAAGGTGATCTGGTGGTGAGGCTGAAGAATGCCCTGAAGCGAAAGAATGTCCTGAACAACTGAAGCTGAAGCTGAAGAATCTAACGACCAGGATGACTTATCTATTGCCTGAATGCCTGACGGTTAAGATGGCATATCTGTTGTGAAGACAACATATCTATTAGCAGAGCTTCCTGCTGGCAAGGCTTCATGCTCCGTTCATGCTTGGGCAGGGCTCCGATTTATCTTCAGAATAATAATGGCATGTATTTCGATCCATTTTGCAAGTTGCATTGGGTTGATCTTCTGTTGCAGGGGTCTGATGGCTTGGTTTAGTGGAGCTCAGGACAGTGCTTCATGTTCTTTTCACGGCAGAGCTTCATGCTTCTAACTGGGCCCCTGGGTTCTGGCGTAGGCCAGGCTTCCGGCTTGGTAGGATCTGGAGATCTGATAATAGTGTAGGAATAGGATATCAAAATGGTCAAATTTTGTGATGCAGTTGTGTTTGGCTTATTGGGATATGCATGGAGGTTCAAATCCTTCCTGGAAGTGGGGTTGCAGGCAACATGCATGAGTTGAGTGATTCATGGGGTTTTTGGATTGTGGTGAAAGAAAGGAGTTTGCATTTGGAAGGAATTGCTTGTAGGAAAAGCTCTGTTGGAGCAGAGGACTCCAGGGTAAATTTTAACGGCCCTAAATATTTTTCTATTCAAATTAAGGTTGGCTAAACCTATGAAAAACAAAAGTTCTTAGATTTTTTTCTTGGCGAAATTTGATAAAATAAAGCCCTTTAGTTATCTTTCCACTTGGCTTATATGACATGAAATTCTGATGTTGGCGAATTTTTCTTGTCCCCAGCTACAATGCAACTATTTAACTTCAAACTTTGAGCACTGAATAGTACATGAATGACATTGATTCAATATGCTTCTTTTACAAAATGATAACAAAGTTGTTCAAAGTACAATTTATAAGGAACAAACAATATCGTTTGAAGGAACATGCATGTTTAAGTTGGGGTCAAATGCATCGAAATGGTGAATTTGGTGGTGAAGCCCTTTAGGGTCAACAATTGCAAGAAGAGATCACTACTATCTAAAGCTTAAAATGCGCATCATATAACATTCTTCATAGCATTTAACCTAAACAACTTATAGATACAAATTCAAAATATGGTTGAGGTAGCTAATGGCAATTCCTAAATGAAAGAGGTCCCTGAATAGAATTGGCATGGCTATTTGAATTGATTTGGGTTCCCCTAATTAACTTTAGAGAAGGCGATTTAGTACACCATGCAGGAAACAATCCCGGCTAAACTCTAAGCGTTCAGAATTTACCCCCTTTTGGAGTGGCTAAATTATGTTTTTTTCTAAAAGAATTGCCTTTATAAATTTTAGCCATGAAATTTGACTAAAGGTCTAAAAAATCACCATTTGGCGAATTTTAGCCACTCTTTATTACCCTGAGAGGACTCCTTCCTTCGATGGTTTTGCAAAATGCAAAGGATTTCTTTGTTTTTTATTTGTATCTGTTATGTTGGCTTTGGTGAGGCCGTTTGCGACATGGAGGTTCGATTCCTCCATCGACCAGGGCTTTTGGACCATTTTAAAGTAAATATTTGATGAAATTATCTGCTAAATGTTATAGACCATTGAGTTCCTTTACCTTCGTTTGCACCATTGGAACTTGCAGTTTGATTTCTGTTCAAAAAATTGTGGTCGTTGATCTGGCACAATCTATGGAATATTCTGCGCATCAATTGCAAGGAAAAAAAGATGAAAAAATTCCCATAAAGATGTGGTCTTAAACCTTGGTGCTTGTAGGTTCTTTTGATCTGATCATTGCTTGCCATTGGATCAAATGAAGTTACCATGCATAACGTCTCAAACATTCATTATTTGAAGAACATTTTAATAATAACCACAATAAATTCGCCGTTATATTCGTTCCCTTACAATGTTTGCTTCATTTTGGCAATCTTCAACTCTTTTGAAGTAGGTATGCCAGTTGTTTCTTCCAATGAGTTAGCCCCACAGGCAAAATCTTGAGTAGTTTGTAGCAAGCTTACAAGACAATACTTCAAAAGCATCTGAGGTCAATGGTTTCTTCCAAACAAAGCCTTCCGAACAGTTTTGGAAAGGGTTTCTGTCCTTCCACATAGGGCTAAGGATGCTTCAAAACATGCTTCTTCCAAATGGTTCAGTCCTAGCAATCCCTGAGCTTAAGCCGCCCCTTTACAAGATCTCTCCCTAGCTCAGGGCAAACTTTCCTTCATTCTAACTCCAAAGTCAAAATTCTCGATCTCATGCATCACACAGTCTGGCAACCCATATATGCTGATGATGTCGACCTCCTGGCCTATACTCCAGAAGACATGCAACGTGACCTGGATGCTCTTGAGACACTTTTTGCCGATTCACTGGCATGCGAGTTAACTTGGCCAAAACTAAGGTGCTGCTAGTTTCGTCATCCCATCAGCCAAGGCTTCCCTCATTCACTTACCAGGGACAAGATGTAGAGGTGGCTCTGACCTACAAGTACTTGGGAATCGAGTTCTTTACTACCACCCACTGAGATGCTGCCATCAGGTTGCGGGTTACAGCGGATTGGAAAGCACTATATGCCATGCAGAACAACCACCACAAGGCAGAGTTGTATGCCTGGGGCCACCAGTCACACCTGTTTAGGGCCTTGGTCGAGCCCCCTTAACTAGCTGCTTGGCTTGAAAAGTCAAGCACAACAGAAACAACAGGAGGTGGGACATCTATAATTTGGCCTCTTAATTGCATGGATGGGGAAAGGAGATCAAGTGAAAGAAGGATGCAACAACAACTAAGAAGCAAGAAAGATAACAATATAATAGATAAAGATAGTAGAAAAAGAATAAAACAGTAGAAAGAAGCAATGGATGACAAGAACACTTAGCTGTATTTGCTTATCTGATTCTTGATGCTTAAATACCTCAAGTAACCTGCAAATACAAACTAGAGCTACTTTCTAAACATATTCATTACAAATTTTTAAGAGGGAGGAAGTACCAACAAATCTTCAGGTCTTGATCAATCCAGCTCTTTTATGCATCTGTTTAGGGGCTTGAATTTTGAAGATTAAGGTGGAAATCCTTAATATTTTTACATCAGCAGACTCTAGAGAAAGATTCCTTATAAAAATTTACAAAATTCTAAAATACCCCTAAAAAGGACTCTTTTACTATCTTGTGTCTAAAGATTTATAAAACTGCTTATGAAAACAGACATTTTAGGAAGACTTAACATTAAGGAGAAGAACAACAAAGAAAAATATCTCATTTTAGAGGGGAAAAGGACCACTACGAAAGTCAAAGATTTATTATGGGGCAAACTCATATGATAAAATTAGACGCTTTTGTATCTTATCCCTTAGAACATTTATATTGGCTGTTATAGAAGACAAAAAATTTGTTATTTCACAACCATTTTGGCTAAACATCCTAATTGATCTTAAAAGACATTGGGAGACAGTTGAACAAACTATTGTTTTTGCATCATATGGTATTACAAATGGTAATACATCCATGAAATCATGCAAAGCTTAGTTGAAGTTCCAACCCGATGATGCCGTAGTAAAATTTATACCGAGGAAAATGTAAGTTGAAGTAGTGAAGCTCTATGATTACATGGTCTTTTTTTGTTGTTCTCGAGATGTATTTATCATGTCTTTGGGCTTGCACAATACCAATCCACAATATAGTGATGTTGAGAAGATAGTCAAGCTCCTTGTCAATGTTGAGAGTCTTCAAAGACAATTCCATCATCTCAGTAAGCGGTGAAGTCCATCAGCACATTTCTCCACGTAGAAGTATTTGTCTATCTTGCTTTTTTGTCCGTTTGCAAAGAAATAGGTAAACTTTTTTTTGGGGTTGCTACTCCTCGCACCCCTATGGACAAACTACATAGTTTCCTTCGTTGAACACATGTGTCTCCATAACATTTTGGGGTCCTTTTGCCTTTAGTAGCGGTTTTGAGCTGCCTAAAGTGAAGTTAGCATGTGTGTAGAGAAAAAAAGTAAAATAACAAATCTGGATTCGACTAATTTATGCTCTAACATTGCATTACAAGGTCGAGAATTTAGAACTATTTTAGAACTTTTGAACTAAAAAACTAAGAAAACTGCATAAAATTATCCCTTAAGTGTGTTATTTCAACAGTATTAAGTTGCAAAAACCTTTGGGAGCAAGAAAGACCCCACAAGATTTTGCATGATATAAACTTATACTCCTGGACTACATATTTTATGTATATATATATTTATATATACATCTTAATATATATATATTTAATATATATACGTTCACATATTTGTATATATAAAAAAAAAAACGGTATAAATTTATACTGTGAGAAGTCTCGGTGATAGATTTATACCATAAGACTTCTTTTTTTTTCGGATATATATATGTAAATATATATGTTATATATATATATTATATATTTATATAATATACATATATATACAAGAAATTTAATGCGTCCTACAGTGCATGTTCAAGTTTTAGCATGTTTCCTATATCTTTTTGAGTTCTTGTCGTGCCCTACATTCTAAAAGAATGTCTTGAGAATACTCTAAATTCATAGATTCTCTAAGATTCTACCAAGGTTCTCTTAGAAGTTTAGGTGGAGATTCCTCTAAATTTTATAAGATTCCTCTAGATTCCATTAGATTTTAGGAGATTCTCCAAGATTCTATGACGATCCCCTTAGATCCCTTTAGATTTTATATGAGTTTGCCTTAGGTTCCCTTACATTATATGAGATTCAAAGAGATTCAATAAAAAGATTCCCCTTAGGTACTCTAAAGATTTCATCAACATTTTCCTAGATTGCCTTAGATTTTTATGAAGATTTCCTTAGATCCCCCTACATTTTAAGAGATTCCCTTAGGCTTGTAAATATTTTCCTAGATTCTCTCTCACATTTTATGAGATTTTCTTGATTCTGTTAGATTCTCCCTTCATTCCTTTACATTGTAGAACTTTTTAGAACATTCTAAGGCTTTCTCGAACATTCTCGAGACTTTCAAAATATCCTAGAACTTTATGGAAGTATTTCCCTAGATTCTCTTACCTTCCCATGGATTCCTACATTCTCGAACATTCTAGAACCTATTAGAACAATTTGAAACTTTCTGGAAGAATTTTCATAGATTCCTCCTAGATTATGTTCTAGAATTTTCTAGAATATTTTGGAACTTTCTAGAAGATTCTAGAACTTTCTAGAGCCTTCAGAAACATTCTAGAACTCTTTTGAACTAATTAGAATGTTATACTCCATTTTATCTTAATTGATTGTTACCCCTTAGTATTAGAAATATAAATTATGCATAATTAATGCTTGGTCTAGTGGTTAGAATGGGGGCTGGGGGTCAATGACCGGGGTTCAAATCCCCACACAACATAAAAATTTTAAAAGCTTTCCTTAAAGGATGAGCATTCACCGTGGGCCGTTAGGATCTTGGACCCAATCAAGGGCCGAGATGGGTGCCATGTGGCTAAAATCTAAAAACATGAGCAGGGATCCTAGATCGACGATCAAGATCAAGAACAACCTCGGACCATAGGATCGATTACATATAATTCCCAAAGCCATGTGCACCGGATGTGTCCCAAAGCAATGTGAGCCATTATGATCTCGGACCGGCGATCGGGGATCAAATCAACCTTGGGCCATGTAGGATCGGCTTACATATAGTCTATGCTTTCGAACTCCCAAGCCATCTGGGCCGTAGGATACGTCCCAAAACCCACGTGAGCGGATCTCCGGATCAACTATTTGGATTTAGGGACAAACATAAGAACATATATACAAAAGAAATTTAATGCGTCCTACGGTGCATGTTCGAGTTTTAGCATGTTCCTACGTAGACTTTCTGGAACATTCTAAGACTTTCAATATATTCTAGAACTTTCTGGAAGTATTTCCCTAGATTTCCTTACATTCCCGTAAATTCCCCTACATTCTAGAACATTCTAAAACTTATTAGAACAATTTGGAACTTTCTGGAAGAATTTTCTTAGATCCCCCCTAGATTCTCTTATGTTCTAGAACTTTCTAGAGCCTTCCAGAACATTCTAGAACATTCCTGAACTAGCTAGAATGTTATAGTCTATTTTATCTTAATGGGAACATTACCCTTAAGTATATTTGAAACATAAATTCTTCATGGAATTAATGCTTGGTCTAGTGGTTAGAATGGGGGGTTGGGGGGTCAATGGCTGTGACGTTCCAGCACAGTATACGCCCCAGGACGTATACCGTACTGCCTCGTCACGCGTACACGCCACTCCAGCTGACGTGTACGCTAGCGGTAGCCAGGAGAGTAGCCCTAGGGGGCAACTTGCCAGAAATATGTGCAACTATTAATGTGCACATTTTCCAATGTACACATTAATGTGGGCACACATTTCCAAGTGGACACTCCAATTCAAGTGGGCCACACCCATAGAGGTGCAATTAATGTGCACATTTTTTCCAATGTACACATTAATGTGGGCACACATTTCCATGTGTGCACATTTGGCCACCTAGCCCTTAAGGCAAGTGGGCCCATTTCCAATTATCCCACATGCCAAAAGGGATAATGGTGGACTTAGCCAACCCCTTGTCTATATGAGGTAGGAAACCCTAACCCGGCCCAATTTTAGATTTTAGGGCTTGAACTTCTGTTTTGGCTGCCTCAACAGCCAAAACCATCCCGCATCCACGCACGGGGAGAATTGCATCCTTAGTTCCTCTAGATTCGGCGTTTTATTGGGATGATGGTCGAGCTCAGTCAGGAGGAGCCCCTCAAGGATCGGTATTTGGCCAATTAGATAGTCTAAACCCTATTTTAGTCATTGAATGGAGGTTTGTTTAGCCTATTAGATTGCCCATAGTAGCCCTCTAGATCTCTAGATAGCGATTCTAACTAAAAGAACCTAACTCTATGTTGTAGATTAGATTTAGTTCTTTTAGTTCTGTGAAAGTATATGGATGATGCATCTCCTATGAACTCCTTGTACGGGAAGGGGTAGAGACCACAAAGCTTTGTGGTTGATGCTCCTAGGTAGCCTCTACTTCTTGTAGTAGATCTTGAGCCTGTGCACAAGAGCCACACACACAGTTGTGGGTGAAGGGGCGGCGGCTAAGGAGGGTTCATGTTCCACTCTTTGAACAGCCCCTATGGTTGTTATTAGTGTCTGGCCGGGGTCGCGCTGACTAGGTCTAATGGCTTGCCAGCTAGCGTGTGCCCAGGCAAGGCATGGGCTCGGTTACTCGTGAGGTGGTGAATATGACCTTCCATTGAGAGTTCAAATTCCACCGGCTGGTGGCCCTCTAGTCACCATGAGTCAGCATTATTGTAGATCTCTAGAGGAGAGATCCCTACCTGCCCCATCGGGCCGGGAGATGCAACCAGGGATATAGCCCCCTGGCTGGCTATGCATCCCGCGGAGCTACGGTCAGTCCCAACACTTTTCAACCTACCCGCAAAGTGGGCATGGAGGCGAGAGGCGGATGGAGTGGACAACCCTAAGCCATGTTCATATGCCAGCCAAATCCATTTACCATGAATTAAAGCCGCAATGAACTTCACGGAGACAAACCGTCGGTCATCCCTTGATGCAGGCGCTGGGTGGGATTCCCTATGTGATAATGTGACCTTTGTCTATGCAGGATGTCTGGAGGACCATCCTTCGTGATGGTCATATGATGTTGATGTATGCTACTAACATGTATGTTTCACGCTTCGCAGCTAGGTTAGGCCACGAGGGGAGGCGAGTGCAATGACCCTTCCTCTTCCCACTTTGGAGCGAATCCAGTTTCGCGGTGTCACGTAATGGAGGCCACATGTGACATGGAGCTGGTATGGGGGATGAACTCCTGTTTGTATCTGGTGAGTGCCTGCCGTATCACGAGTAGAGAGGCGTCAGGTGGTATCGAGCTATGTTCTTGGGAGACCAAGAGCAAAGCAGCCATGTTCGGTAGCACCTAACGATGCGGATCCTCAAACCTCGAAAAATGAGAAATTTTTTTTCTCTGGCTACTTGGATTTATCTTAAGCTAGTAGCGTGATTAAAAAATGAATGAAAGCGTAAAAGGCCAAAATTGATGAGCCAACATCCAAAAAGTAGAAGATTGCCGTCCTCCACCCCACATTAACCAGGAATAGATTTCTACAGCTAAATGGGCTGGTATAAAATCATGAAGACGTCAACACAACCCAAAGTTGTAAATTACGTTAAAATCTCTTGGTAGTTCTAAATTTAGCTAAAATTAGTAGATTTAGCATGTTACATGTAATTTAATAGTGGGCCCACCATGTCTCACCGCGTCGGCGCCGGGACAGGTTTCTGAATACGAAGATGGGCTGGTATAGCGATGTCAGACATATAATTAGGTGTTTTTCAGGTGCTCTAGACAACCCAAAAGGCCCGGATTTTAAAAGTTGACCCTAAATTTAAGCTCTCAATGGGAACGGACCCTCCATTTTCTGTTCTTCCACAGAGAACTTAAACAAATGCTTGTCAAAGGCTGATCTTACAGTAGCTTAGCTCCGATCGACAAGCCGTGGAAATGATAGCCCACTTGAAGCGGACTGCAAGGAAGCCTAGCGGGATACTCGGCGCCCGGTATCTCGGTACCTCTTTTCACAAGATTCGCCCGGCAGCGCCTTCTCCACGGCAGCGAATCTTCGTCGTAGAAAGGTGGACGGGCAGCCGAACTCTGGAGGCCCATGGGGCCAAAGTATCACCATTAGAGATCCTCGGCCAAGAAATTACAGCGAAGGCGGGGGCGGCCAGAGCAACACCCGGGGGCGCCAGCCGCGAGGAGGGCCCAGAGAGCGGTAGGACCACCAATAGCCCAGAAACCGCTTGAGGCTGAGATCCACTGCTGGAGGGGCTTGGTGAGGAGAGAACCTTAGCTAAGCAGCGACTCACAGGAAGAAGAGGCCGACCTGCGGCTTGCCGTCCACAAGTGTGAAGTCAAAGCGCCCGCCGGGCTAAGAGAACAAAAGTAGGAAGCGCCCGTCCAGAAGGCCAAAGGCCATAAAGGCGAAGCCAAGAGGAAGGTGGGTCAAGGTTGGGAAGAGGGCCGAGGAGCCACCCTAACCATCAGCGAGGCAGGCCAGAGAGGCCAGGCCACTACCGGCGATTGGGACCAAGACTACGTCTTAGAGGCTGCCAGGCCGGGCCAGCTCTTCAGCCAGTGAAAGGAAGAGTACAGCGAAGGCGGCAAGAGCAGGAGGAGGCCGGGCAGGTGAGGCTTCCCGTTCAGAAGCGTGGGATAAGTCAAGACCCACGGCCTGGCGGGAAGCTATGTGATAGACCCCTTAAAGGTCTGCTCGAAGAGGATCAAGGGAGCACAAGCAGCGTATGGCAGTGGGGGCTACAGCTGCCTATTACACCAGAGGCCAGGGTGAGGATGATTGAAGGCGGGCACCCAGCAAGGAAGCCAGAATACTGACCCCTCCCAGCCCAGCCTCAAGCGCGGGGAGAAGCGGAACAAGAAGAACAAAGGCTGGAAGGCGGAGGCCTCCAAGGAGATCCATGCCTTCGGAAAAGAATTCGGACTCCAGATTCCCAGGCGCCCGTTCCAGCGTTCCCCTGGTCATGAGAAGTCAGCTCAAGAATACTTACAGGAACCATTGACGATGAGATCCTGCTGTAGCTACGGAGGCTGACCCGAGGCGCTGTGCTTTCCATTTTGAAGATTCAACAGCCACCAGTTACCGCGAAGAAGGGATTGGTTGCCCTCATGAAGGCGGGATATATATATCCTTACCGGGCTTGCCCATCAAGGGCTTCCTTGAACCTTGTAAATAACTGAAAAATTTTTGTTAATATAAAGAGAAAATTTGTAAATAAGTCTCCATACTGTTTTAAATAGGTCAAGATACTTCGATCCTGTATACGTTTCGTCGAGTGGAGTTTTGAGCAAAATTAGAACGTCTCTCACCGTAGCCAGACAGATTCTACATTTTAGAAATGGAACGAGCAGCGATAATGAGACCATACCAAAATGCTTAACAGCTCCATCAATAAATGAGGTCAATTCACTAACTGGAATGGGTTAATTGGGTCCTGACCTTAGATCATCAAATTGATAATCCTAAGCCCAGATTGGGACCCTCTCTCTATCGTGTGGCACCGGGACAGATTCCTACATTTTAGAAATCGGGCTGGTACTCAATCATCAACCGATACTACATTTCTTCACAAATGATTTCCAAATTGCACAATGGTTTTTCCATTGTACATCTTGGACCTTCAAACTCACAGAAAGTACCTTGGCTTCGTCAAATTCTTTCAATCTCGGTAAAATTCTAAGTCATCCAAAAAGAATTGAGGTTTCCCCTTTCTATAAATAAGTTCCCCATTTCTCAATTGGCACCCTGCTGTTATCCCACTTGCTTGGCGATCCACCGGCTCCGCATCCGTTTGATACTCCCTTCCTTGCTAGATCAAGTGGCTCACTTTAATTTCGGCGATGGTACAGGCATGGCCGCCCATACTCTCTGCCAGAAAGCTGAGATCATCGACATCTTCCAAGTCTTTAATGAAAGAAATCGACATCAAGCTTCGCTAAATGCAACCCCAGCTTATAGGCGAGGTGCTAGCAAATTTCAAGCTAGGGTAGGACCCTCCCTTGTTCAAGTTCCCCTTGCATAGGATGATGCTTAGTTTCCCTTGAATCCTTCAAGCAGCAGCAGGCGATGTCCCCAACATCGCCAGAAACCTGACTAACAAGTAGCCGAGGCTGCTGACTACATGGTCACGACAGCCAACAGGACCAAAATTACTTCTCTTACACGCCCGCCCTAGCCATCTTCTTATCCCACAGCGTAGAACCAGTAAGGGCAACCTCTATCCCTCCGATGGAGGTAGACCCCCTCATGAGGAATGCAAGAGGAAAACGAATCTTTGATGCATTATCCGCGAGAACGAGGAAGCGAAGAAGGATGAAGAGGAAGTCGGGGCGGCAGAAAAGGATACGGAAGACTCAATTGAGGGCAGAAAAGAGCGAGCCAAGCAATACGTAACCCCGCA
>JAJEKV010000123.1:0-107202 GCA_021234155.1 Isoetes taiwanensis | reverse complement strand
ACGTTACGTATTGCTTTCTGAAGGCTAAATTCTTTCGATAATTTAAAAATTTGATATATTTATATAAATGTCATTTCCTTTGTTGCCACGAAATTCTTGTTTTAAATGATTTCCTGTTTATACCCATTATTATTATTATATTAAACCTATTTCCAAGGAATTTTGCTTTTAAAAAATTTGATTTACCTCTATATATTCCATAAATGTACCGCATTTTTCTTATCTATGGTGTATAAATATTTCCTACTCATTGACTAAAAAGGCGTAATTTGCTCTAGGGTCAATGGTGCCTCCAACTGAAGATGCCGTAGGTGCAACATATTGAAAAGAGCAATTTCAATGAAAAACACCCCAGAAGAATGTTGAAGAAAATAATCAACCCAAGGCAGGCGCAATGGAGGAACAAGAAGGTGAGAATCATGCGCGCGCAACGTTTAAAATAGCAGTCAAGGAGTTGGCTAGGCAGATTCCGGTTGCCGGTGCTAATGATGAAAGGCTAGGGGATACAGGGTTACTGGTAGTTAAAGATAAATCGAAAGGTAAAGGTTTGGTGATAAGGAATGTTTTTGTTGTGTTGGACAAATTGAGGTTCCTGCACTGGCTACGGCAATACGGCCCATAAGTAGTGTTCAATTTGTGGAGCGATCATACTCTTTCCCGCAGACCGAGGTCATTGGGGATAATGACCGCCTTGATATTGATCCACAACGCCGGAACCCCAAAACACAGGCAAAAAGAGTGAGAAGCACGTACTGCCGCATTATCATCCCTGCAAAAGAGCCAAGTTGATTAGTGACAACTAATAACCAAACGGGGCAAATGATGAAGAAGCCCGTGACATATGGAGTGGTTGTACGGAATTCACAACAGACAAATCAAGTGCAGCCAAAGACACATTTCAAGATGCACAACAACTCCTCCTGTTACCAACTCGTGATGAAAGAACCCAAACGCAGTAAAAAGATATCCCTTTACCAGCAAAACGGATACGCAGTGCCATGGCGTAACATCCACGCAACCCAAACTCTTCATAGCATACACTGGCAAAAAGCAAAGCGTATGTAACGTGATTCACAAGGCCCCCAAAATTGAATTTTATATGTTTTTCCTCAATGATTGTAAAATAAAAATCAACCATTAAAATAAATGGCATGTTGGGTTCAAAAAAGCTACAAACTCAAGAGTAGTCCTGTGGCTGACAATACAATTTGATAACCGTGGATAAATAAGTTTTAATTTGTATTGCAACATGATAAGTAGTTGGTCTTTCGCGAAATAGTATGCTCCAGTGATGCTTAGTAGGTCAAGCGAAGTCATAGATGGATCACATCTATTTTTTCGATGAATAGTTGGTCTCTTTGCTATTGCGAAGAGAGGATCTCAATAATACTTAGCATAATGCTTCACAACATGGCATTTAATCACATTTATCTTCTTGACATATTAGTATGCTAATACAAAGACGGCAACAATGCTCTATAGCAACAATCAATACCACACAAGATGATAAATCTCTACCTAGTTTATATGCTATTATGACTTTTATGATGATACCAAGGATAACTATGGTTTATCGCGGTGGTGGTGGTTATGTCTAATATACAATAGTTCATGCCCATGTGTTCCAATAATGTTTAATATTTAGTTATTTCATGGGTTCCAACTCTAAGACTAGAGTTTTTCATTTTGGTTCACTCAGGGTTAATTTCTGTGGTTAAATTAACATATATGTGAAGAAGAACCTGGTCAGGTAATATTTCAATTTTAGCAAACTTGCATCAAATGTACCAAGGGATTTGAACCCCGGTATTTCCATTTTCATTTACATATACAACTTTCCAACAAAATTAGATGTATCCAAACAAATTATGGCAACACATCCGCGGCAGCCTTTAAAGAGAAAGACAAAGTATTAATCTTAAATCCCAATGGTACCCATAATACGTAACAAACATCAAGCATTGGACCCATATTCAGCACCGGCTAGACTATCCATCGCAAAATTATTTTGACTAAGCACCACCATAGTTCTCCAAGTCAGGTTCCATTTTCTCAGCTGTAAAAATCAGTTTCATTTTGTTGAGTATTTGGAAAATATTCTTGAAATTACACTAACGTATTTAAAATTCCCTTTACAAGCTGTCCGAATAAAGTCACAATAGCAACGCTAACATACCACCCGTGATATTTGGCGACATTAAATTGCAGGACCAAATCCGGCATCTTCCTGGAAATCAAGCTCACAATACTGCCACACATCTCTTAACAAGCACAGAGCAAAACAAATGATCATAGAAAATAAAGCATACCCATATGTTCACGGTAGCACTTGTGTTGCTCCACCGCATACGAATAGACTATGGAGTAATTTCGAGGTACCACCTCCTGGCTTGTTCTCCACTCAGAAGCTCCATCTAAAGAACAAAAGCTTGGTATGAGGGCATTATTCTCCTTCCTTCCAGAATCAATATCTTTCACTGGCCACTATAGCAGACGAAATGCGAAATTATTGAAAGCAGGCCTCTGGCTTCTGGCGAGATATTCCAGAGAGAGGGATGTGGAGGGCATCAGCTACCGATCTCAAGGTCCCTCCAGGAACAATAACTTTTTGCAGTTCAACCTCTATCACTTCCAGTATAGATTCGTATTGTGAGCTCTAAGCAACAGCGCCTGGCCGCCCAAACGCCACAAACCGGCAACAAAACCCAGCGCACATTATGGTTTTATCTGGTAGCAAGCCAAGGATTGACGCACAAAAATTCCATCATGCCTGTGCTGGGTCAAAAATGCACCAAAAGTGGACTAACGGATTGGATCTCGTGGCGTGAACGGTACTGGTAGAAACGATCACCGGCATCCAAAAGAGGCCAATTAATGAAGTTAGGGTTGCCCTAGCCAGATTCGTCCAAAGAATCAAGCCAAGAACCAACAAAACGTTAAACACGTATAAGTGCCAAAAGGATCCTACCCCCAACCGAACAGCCAGTGTATCATGAAGAGCAGAATCGACCCACCAGGAAAGAGGTCGATTAATGATGTTAGGGCGTTCTAAATTGGTCATCCCGGGAATCAAAGAAATTTGCGAACCACAAACGGTTAGAACATTAGCTTAAAAGCAAAGGATGCACTGGACATTCCTAATGAGGCGTAGACCGCAAGTAAGAGTAGAATCGGCCGCCGCCTTTGCGTGTAGAAAGAATGAGGTGAAAGAAAATTAGGTAAGAACACGCCACTGGAAGGCTCGACGCTGCACGTGCCCTTCAAAAACCAATGACTTTCTCTTCATTTTGCCAACCACATACATTTGAGCTCAATATCTTTGTATCAGAAAATAACCACCGGGTTGAAATTTTATCGGGATATGCCAGCTTTTACACTACATGTACCTCCCCATGAAGGCCATTGATTCTCTGTTCAATTCCTTTGTTTCCCACACATCTCACCGAAGTGAGACTTTATCACAGAACCTTCTTCGGGGAAAACAGCTGTTCTCTTTTGATTGGTTTCAGACAGGCATGTTTACCAACGTGCTATGGAGCTTGTATTAGCGTTAGCTCAAGTAAGTAAAAGAAAGGCCTGTGCTAATCGGCATCATTCCTCGCTTCATCATAGCTAATCCAACAATCCTTTCTCAAAGTTTTGTATCTGGCTGACACAAAGTGTTGATTTTGTTGAAAGCTTAACAAAGATCTATTTGTTTTAAAAGTATTTAGTATTTGTTATTTTGCTTATTGGTTCGCTACAATGTAGGAGTAAAGATCTAACCTAGAGAAAAAATTCCTTCGCTTAGAAATAGTATTTCTACATTGTAGTAATGCGACAGCTTATCTTTAAAAAGATTCTTCTCTCTATCATTGCCCCTACCATAAAGCTATTCAACTAAATACTTGCATACCGGTCATTAATAAGTGCCTGTATTTCCACTGCTTCTGGCCATTACGCCTATAAGGTTCCAAATGCACCGCCAAATCGTGAGTACTTAGCTCATTATCATGCTTTGCCTCGTCTGGCAGAGTTTGAGTCTTCATCTTATGCATATACCAGTACATAATTTCCTTGGTTCAAAACAACCCGATATTCCACTCATTCCTCTCCGACATCCCTTCCACCTATTCAATAACATGCCTTGTAAATTCTATTTCTGCAAATGAAATATCTTCTCTATGATTATTATTTTTCCTACAATAAGTAGATATTTAATATTAGAAATTCTATCAGAATAAAAATATCTTCTATGATCATTTTGGTGCTGGCCATGGATGATAACAAGTAGCATGGGGAAGGCATTCTTGCTAGTTCCCTTGATCCTGTGAATTGGGAGAGGCACCCACTATGATACACTGAGCTGCTAATGTTGACTAAACAACTTTGGGATTAACATCATAAAATTCATGTAATCTCGATATATATACTAAATTTAATATGCAAAAACTGACATTCATGTAATGAGACCCCACCTCTTCAATTTCAAATAGATGATAAGCAAAGATAAAATTTATGCATCCTTTCTTCCAATGCAATAATCATGGAAAACAAACTGATGAGCAAGCAACGCAAATTCCAGCACCCACCATGTGGCCAAACTTCATTCAGTTCAACTGACCCCTCCACGCCCGTGAACAACTTAAGTATGTTGAGGCATAAGAATGTGCAAATGCCTTACATACCTAGTTAATTCATTATGACAAGTAACTAAATGATCATGTGCTCCCTAAGATTCTAATGTTCTATCATTTATATGTAGTAAGTGTCTCCAACTTTAAATCATCCTTATCGAGCTTGTATATTTGCAATTTGTATGATTCTAAAGAAGTTGGAGCATAACAAAATGGTGATAACATTTAACTACAATGCTTGATGTCATTCTTTTAGAGCATCAAATGCTTCTTTAACATGGCAAAAAATATTCTGTCCAAATGACACCTTGCATTTGAAGATGCATGACACAAGAAAGGCCCACATGCAAGCCCTACATATTGTACCTCTATTTCACACACCGCTATCTTAGACTCCAGAGGTAGACACATACGTATGAACAAGAAACTTGCTACCGGGAATTCGATATTGTTAGGGCCTAGACAACTGGACAACCTCTATTATTTCATAACCATATTCTTCAGGTTTCCATTGACCCCATGTCCATAAGGGTGTAGAGCAGTCAGCTAACCACGGGATAGCCATACACACATACCGCAATTGAAGACGGATGATGTAAGAAAGCATCCAAGTCATGAGCCCCTCATACACACAGAATTAGTTTGACCAGTGCCATTCAGGACCCATGCAAACAACATTGCTACGACCAAGGAATGCACTACTAGAATTCCCACTGGAGTGCGGGAGTTACTCATGAAGAAGAAGGCCTTCAATATTGTTAGAGCCTAGACAACTGGACATCAACCTTATTATTTATAACTATTGATGTCTATTTTACTGAAATAGTTTAAGCTTAAGATTAGTTATATTGTAGTAATAAGATACTATGGGCACTTCTAATTTTTGAATTTCAGATGTTGAGAAAAATAGAGCTATCCTTCAACAAAGATAAAGAATATAAGTATAAAATTTGATGCTTTCTATCAAGGACGCCAACTAATCAACACCATCACAAATATCATGACTATAATAATAGAGGATTATATTCTTATGATCACATGGGAAGCCAATTCACTACTCTAGTTGTGATACATGATATTAGAGTCGCTTGCATACCATTCGAATATCATGACTACAGATACATCATATTCTACAAGGGCTGTAGAATATGATGTTATCTAGTACATAAGTGGTAGATTAAGGTCTCTCACCATAGACCCGCTTTGTCTCATACTTGGAACACATGATCTCACAATGGATTTAAGATCCCCTGCTGGCCAGACCGGATGTTAGTCAGTACTTGAATCTTTGAACTGAAAGTGGCTTTAAGGTTCTCACCACTAGATCATGCCCCAAAAAATTAATGTTACACTTACATAACAATTAGAATAACAATTGCACATAAGATACATAGATTACAATAAACCATAAACTCTAAGAAAGAAAGAAAGAAAGAATGATGGTCGTCACGTAGACTTAATTTGGTCGGCGGGGATCTTACCGAAGAGCGCGAAAGAACGCTATCAGGCGTTAAAACCCCTACCAAGGGTTTTTAAGTGGGAAAATCGTAAGGGTAATAAGAATGTTACAATTATACATGCATATCACGCGTAGGAAATAATACCGACTATATGTTCTTATGTTTCATTATCCGGAATCATTCACAGAGATCCGACGGCCATGGGTTTGGGACGCATCCCACGCATGGCCGGAGTTTACATATATAATATGCACCATGCTCCTAATACCGGCCTCGCATTGACTGGATCCCGACCGCCGGCCCAGATCCCATCACGGCTTCAAAATAATCCCACCACCAACGCGGCTTCAGAAATTACATGTACAGCCAGTTTTACATGGCGAGATCTCGACCGCCGGATCGAAGCCCAAGATCCTAAGGCTCATTGAATGCTCGTCTCAAGGGAAAGGTTTCTGTACCTTTTTGCTACTGTGGGACCCAAACCCGACCCTCAACCCCAAACCCACCCCAACCACTAGACCAAGCATTAGTTCCCATAAAGAATCTATGTCAAATACACCAAGGGCAATGTTCTAATTAAGATAATAGAATATAACATTCTAGATAGTTCCCAATAAGTTCTAGAATGTAGGGGAATCCTTCTAAATGTAAGGGAATAGGGGAAATACTTCCTAAAAGTTCTAGGATGTTTTGAAAGTTTCTAACGTTCCGCAAGTTCCAGAAACGCGGGAACGAGAATTAAAAGGGAATATACAAAACTTGGCACCAAAGATAATATAGGAAAATATTACAACCGATGGAATTCGCTTAAAATCTAGCTGAATCTAAGGGGATCTTCATAATATCTAAGTGGGACCGGGAGAAAACTGACGGCTGTTTCAAGATCTGCGTTATCAACAGAACAGTTCCCCAAAAACGTTCACAATAAAGGTGCCAATAAATCTCTCAAACATACCAGACAAGCCTAAAACTAGAAAGTGTTTTAGAAACGTTGCACGATCCAAACTAGATTATTTTGGAAGGTTCTAAATGCCCGCGTAAGTGCTAACCAACTCAAAAATAGAAAATTTAAGAGAATCTAGGGGAATCTTCATGAATGCTAAATATAGTACATAGAATAAGTTGAAGAATATGTAGGAATCACGTGAATCTCGAGAATTCGCACCGTGAAGAACACGCGAAACTCGAACATGCAACTGTGAGGACGCATTAAATTTCAGAGGTATGGCGACAGTTTGGTGGTGCTCGGGAGATTATAGCTTCTACCTCCAGATACCTTATGACTTCATATGGATTCAGATTCAGATACACTGGTGCTCAATGTTACATGTATCGCCGACCGACCAACCTGATAACGCCGCCTGATTTGACCAAGGCGTCGGCATCTTTGAAGGGTATGAATTCGCTCATGACTCCCATTTAGCAAAGCATTGACAAAGTCTGCTATGCGCGTAATACGTGGCTCACCAACCATCTCGGCCATCTAAATTCCTAAGATGGTGTGCCCCTCAGGCTAATGGAGAGGCAAATGAGCGTGCCTTTTCATGTATAAATGGTGCAAGTAGCATTGGCGAGCCCGCCCAATGTGGGAATTTATGTGCGCCGGTAGTGTATTGTTCGACCAAGGGCACCGCATCCTGCAGCTTACCAGGAAACACAAGTACGATGCTCGCGCTAGGAAGTATAGTGACGACCACATCCAAAAAATTGTAGCACCTTTCACAAAAGTCAACATGGTTTCCTAACCAACAAGAGAAACTTGATAGTATAAAAAATGTGAAAAGCCATGTATGTGATAATGACAACTAGTATATAAAAGCCCAAATTATAATACTGAAAATGCATATATAAAAAACATCTATAAAACCATTCTAAAATCTTAGAAATATATGGTAAGGAACTACAATGGTTTTGTAAAAGTTAATATATATGCATAAACACATCTCAAACTAATGAGATGATTTCAAATCAACTATTATTGTAACGATATAGAATTCATGTAATAAACATGATATGAACTTCAACAATGATTTTGAAAATCATCGTATGCTTTAAACCATCTGCACAAACTGGCTAATGATGATTTCTAGAGACTAGTGCTAAATTTGTAACTAACACAAAACATGTTACTATGAACCATTAATCGCTTTCCAAACCACCCAAGGATTGCTATTTTCCTGAGACTGTGAATTACCATAGGAAAACCATGTACACATTCATTTTCCATGCTGCCGATGACAAATTATTTTGGGGTTTTGTGATTATGGTTTTGAATAATGGTTTGTTTTGAGACCAATGTATTTAGATGACATATATTTAATAAAATTTTAGACTTATTCTAAATCTAATAGATATCCTTCAAGATGCCATGATTATATGTATTTGTAACTTTGTTGATTTTTATAAAATTTTCGAATTAACTCTCAAACAAGCATGATAGTTACCTGTTTAAAATTGTTTTCTTACTAACTTTAATTTAATCTATTTAAAAAATCATTTTTTTCATCTAAGATGAACCGTATGACGGCAAACATTATTATTTTCAACGTTTAAAGAAAGCTTAGAGACATATCAAATGATTACGCTATGTTTTAATTAAAAAATAATTGAATTGTTTAGTTCTACCTGACTTTCAATATATATTTTCAATATCGTTAATAAACATAAACTTTATATTTTAATTGAAAACCAACCAAACAACTTTCTTTAAAAGCATTTTAAAGCACCAAGAGTTCTGTGAAACTCCTCACACCTGTCACCACTTATCAAACTATTATATTTCCATTTCACAAATTAATATCCCCGACACAATTTTATATTTGTTAGAAGATTCAGTTGCCAGAAAATTAAAATTTTATATTCTCAAAATGTTCAATTCTAAAATAGATAATATTACGAAAAATTAGTTTAGAAAAGCAATTGTTTATGTTTCTATAACAATTATACTTTTTAAATTTAAAGATAAAGTTACATAATTAGAACTTGTAAAAAAATTCATAAGTATCAAGAAAATTAAATATGATAATTTTAAAATGATAACTCAGCCTATTGTATCCAAATTGTCTGCTTTGTTGAATATGTCATTTTAGGATATTGGTCATTAAGAGATATACGTAGTAAATACATTGACTTCAAACGCAGTCCGGGCGACGCAAGGGAAGAGCAAAGCCATTGAGCAGTGCTGTCACCATCACACAACACTCAAGAGTATTTTGAAGAAGTGAATTTCACTGAGAATTGAGAATTCTTCCAATATTCCACTAGCTTTAGTAGGCTATGGAAGAAGCATTTCAATCATGTCACCATAGCAACTTCAAACAACTTTGGTGCAATTTATGGGTTGAAGGGAGACTCTGATAAGACCGTGCAACCTAGTCAAAGCGGGTTAGGATATGAGCATATGAAGTGGACTATATGACCCATCAACCATTATGTAGATCATGTTATTTGATGGAGGACTTTATCTGAGATTGGAACCTAATAACTATTTATGTATTATATACATGACAAGATGGACTAGCAAAGACTTGTCTTCCACACCAGCATATACCAAAGTCATGGAAGATCAATGTTTCTTTACGCATCTCAATGATCAGTAATCTTGCATGGGCGCATCTAAACCTAAGTACTATGGCCATTTTAATTTGGAGTTGTGGGAGTGATGGTCGAGATTTTCATATTTGGGGAGTATCAAGGAGGTATTTGAGAAACTATAGAAAAATACAATGTATTTTCACCTCCGTGACCCCAACTAGCCGCACTACATAGAGTATTGTTAGATGGAAACTCTAATAATATTAAAAAGTTTAGTAAGGCAAAAGTTTAGGGAAGTGGTCTAGTGAACATGTTGGAGCTTCAACTTCACGCATAGAGCTCAAGATCTACCCGTAAGGTTCCCCTCACGCAACCTCCTCGATAATTGCGTGACAAAATAAGAACAAAAGGATGTTCCCATCCCAATTTCTAACAACCGTGGGGATATTTGAAAGAGTTAATTTAGGTTTTTTGACGCCCTACACACCCAATATGATGGGACTCCATTTAGTTACACCGGCCACAAATTAATCAACCTCCCAAGTAGGCCAATGAAAATCCTGCATGAATGCACTACTCCAAAACCCTATAGCTTTACAGGTGCTCATTGGAAGAGCTTTGTGGATGATTATGCATTGATCCTTGAAGGTTGCTCTAGGGCTCTCAAGCCACTTTGGTGAGAAATGGGATTCCAATCTTCCAATGGAAGATGAGACCTTCAGAGAGGAGGGAGAGGAGGGAGGAAATGTGGTGTAGAGATGAGAATGGCAAGCCTATACACCTCCGTGTCAACCAAAGCTCTAAAACCTACCAAAAGGAAGTGCGAAGCAATTGGGGATTGACTAAGGAAGGAATCCGTGGACTATAAGCAAGCATTGAAGAAAACCAACCCCATTTATCAACCAACCCGCCTCGCGGCTTCACCCAGTCAGCCACAGCATCAACCCCGTGAGATGTAATACATCCCCTACGAACCTCTAAACAGCCGCGGCCGCCCAAAACCAGGTGGAAGACCTTTAAAAGGTGTGCTAACGCATGTTGATGACACCTGCTAGTAGCATTCGTAAGCAATATGCTCCTCCTTCGACAAACACCATGTTGGTCCCAAGAACAATAGGCCAAAGTTTCTAGGCATGGATGCCTACAAACCCAACGACTCTGGGAATGCCACCAATTTGTGGTAGTAAACCAGCGTGACATTTAGATACCTATCCATGTGTTTGGGGGTTCACCATCTCCCATATTTGTAAAGAAGAAAGGTAATATTAACTTCAACCATGTGCGGGAAATAGAATGTATATAAGGTTCAAAGGCAATCGGGCTGACCAACGCATTGATATAGTTAGGGCAGTAATTCTCGATTGTTGGACAAAGAGATGGAGGAGAAATCGAAAGTGATCCTTTATCTTTTGGTTAGATCTGGCGAAAGGTAGTTTTTGCACTCTCATGGACTCCAAAACTATTCCGTACTTAGAAACAGAATTCACAATATCTCGTGATGTCGAAGAAGGCTATGATATCATCAAAGCCTTCAAACAAGTTTCTAACAACCATGCAAATCCTTTCAACAACGCTTTACAATACGGGCGTCGCACAGAACATCGACCATTCTTGCAAAAAGATTACATTTACCTTTGAGGTGGTTTTGAATTCCATATACGCCATAAAAAATATACAACATGAAATTTGTTCCAAAATTGGCCATTTATAACCCACCCTAATCAATGATGGTTATTGTGAACAAGATATTACCATTGTAATGGCGAGCAAGCAATTCCTTTAATGTGTTGAATGGCTAACCATTATCATGGCTGGCTGCTTATTTAATGCAGTATTTGATTTTATGTGATGTGGGCATTGCCAATATCCTAGAATGGTACTCTGTCACAAAATTTCTGGCAATTCGTTGATCCCTCATATCAAAACACACAAAAATTATATAGCCATGCCACACTCTGGGCCGTGGAAGGTAAAATTGATGGTAAAGAATCTTGACTTGGGTGAACGACATAGTCTAATCAAGAAACGCCATAGCTTATGGATTGAAATTGTTTGGTTTTAGATTGCTTAAAGTAAGAAAACTCAGCTCTTTGAATTTGGTTGTCTTACGAATGGACGCATCTAAGAACCTATCAAGGAAAGCCTTCCCAAAATGCCAACTATTATAGTGAGCAGTCAATCGCTCCATGACTTTATCTCGTTTGCGCTTCTCGGCTAATGCCCGTCACGCCAAACCAAGAATCATCTCCAAGTTATTCTACCCCTAATATCTACACACATATATAATTGAGTCTCACATTTTTTCTTTTTTTTGTTCTACACTTCTATTTTTTCTCCCACGCTAACCTAAAATGCACCTCATTTGACACGTGTAATTCCGTGGTTTTCACGCTTTTCAAGTGGCGGGGAAGCCGAATGGTTTTTCCGGAAGTGGTTCGCCTGCTGCTTTCGCTTATGGAGTTTGTTCGTGACTGATCAAGAAGACGGAGGTTTGCCTCGGCGACTGGACGCCATAACCAAGATGCGGCGGATGTGATATTGGCGATCGCATTTTGCCCTTGCATCGCTTATGGTCCGCGACCGTCTCCACATCCACGGGTTCTTTCGCTTCGCTTCGCTAAATGGGTCAGTGATTCCACGTAGAAAAGTATTGATGCAGCGATCGCGTACGGCGCGCATGATGCAGCGGATCGTACATTCCATTATGTCTCATGCGCACGGCGAGATGATTCCCACCATATTTCATACCCGCGCCGGTTGTCGGCTGCATCCGCTACGGTGACAAAGCAGCAACCGAGAGGTCATGCAAATGTCCAACGCTAAGGCAAATTTAACATCAATATTTTTCTCTTCAGGATCATCTCCTCGCTTTAGAATGCAATAATATGATTCATTTTTTGAATGGACAAGAAAAGCAATCACTTTTGTGCGCTTTGCTACTTATTTCAAACATTGTATTAACTCCATCAAGGCGATGATATGATATGATCAAAATTTTCTCAGAAGCGTATTTAACGACAAGCAACCCGTATTCATACATCGGCCACAAGGAAGCGATATATCTTAGAAGAATGTTTAACTGGCGAGAAAGTGAAAGAACGATTAAAGACTTTTGCTTAAAGCAGAAATGTTAAAAATTCCATTGAGACGCGGAATCCAGTGTCTCGTGAAAGACCCACAGCTAAGAAAGTAAACAATGGTCTTTAAATAAAATTCACTTCCATGACTGTGGTATATATGGAGCAATGCTTTGAATGTAGCCGTAATTTATGTTCACAAGTTCTAGCGATTCACATTTTCTCATACCAGCGAGCGAAGCCGCAACCGAACTCACACATCCTGCAAGTGCTACTGTCTGATCCCCGGACGACGCTTTCAGACGTTTCCATCATAGAATGGCCAAATTGGCGACAATCAACAAATTTCCAATCACCACAAAGAAAACTCAGATTTTAGGGATCGGGGACACAAGATTACTGAATTAAAAGTTAAGAGCATAGTTGACAGTTTTTCATCATGCATATCAATCGAAAGCCCTATTCGCCAAGATGATAATGTTATTCATAGTATGTTGGATAGATATAAGATTGCCGTTTAATTGTTTCCACAGCAGCAGAGCAGAGAATGAGTAAATTATTAAAATTGAGTAAAGGAATATTTCAAGATTTTAAAGAAAGTAGCTGCGTAGAAAATTCGATGTCATAAAACTGCATTTTGAACTCTGTTCCTTCCATTTTTAGCAAAGAGAAAATTACGGCGTCGCCACACTTTTCCCAACAGCTAGAATTTACCAAGTGTTTTTAGAGAAAACCACTAATTTATGTACGCCCCACACAACATTTTGTTAGCTCTGGATATATTCTTAAATGATACTTTTAGATTACAATGAATCATTTTAATGATATAATATTTAAAGTACCAAAATTGTAATCCCAATATGCTTTTGCTTATTCGACGGTATACCGTATGTATTCTGGACATTTTGCTTTTCTTGAAATCAAAGTGTGTATTCCGTATTACACTTTTGGTTTTACTAAACTGTGCAACCGAATACACTTTTGTCGCATTGCAAGTTTTGGAGACTCAACAATGATCTTGCAATTCTCCGTGTTTTCTGTTTTTGGCATTTTCAATGACCATGCAATTTTTTTGTTTCTATTGATTTGAATGATCTTATGATGCGGAGTAGGATATTGTGAACGTAGTTCCTAAATAATGAAAAGATAAGCGAAGGAAAACAAACCAACAACAACTCGCTTTTTGGTATTTTGAATTTATTTTGATGACCTCTCAAATTTTTCTTATTTGTTTTGTGGATATTGTGGTTTTATTTAAATAATAGTGATTTTGATTTTTCTCGCTTTTAAGACCAGATACCGGATCTTGGTCGCGAATTTAAGAGGGAAATGTATTCCTGAATACACTTTGTATTCCGCATCACATTTTTTTTCAGAGCATCGCAGGCTTGTTTTTGCTCTGCCCCGCCGATCTTTGCCCCGCGGACCCTACACCATTTATGCTCACATTGAAAAGACCCGCACTCCACTAAAAGGATGCCGCTACCGCTGCCAATCTCTCGGAAAATCATTTTCCCTAGGTTAAAGCGTGCAGGATAATTGCGATGTTTTATTGATGTTTTCTTGTGGAACTGGAGGTGGCGGCGGTTTTAGGCGCATGGTTTATGGTAGACTGGTTTTATATTCTTATGGACTTTTGATGGACCAACCACATGAGACTCCAAAATGCAAGAGGCGCTTCACGCAGCATTGAATCCTACTTAAAGTGCCCATCTCAAGAACTGAAAAGTTCCATCTACCAAGGTACGCCAGATGGTGTTTAGAAGAAAACATTTGTGTTCATCTATCCAAATTCCTTACAACTGGCTACACCAAATCCAAGACGCCGATTTTCGACCGGGAGCTTTGATCTCATCGGGCGCTTGGAGCGCATTCATGGTACGCCGCGGCATGGCCTTTGGTAGCATCACATGCATACGGCGCAGCACCGGTTTAGAGTCCGTATCATCCATGCGGTTTTAATAATCGATTTGGCTGTTTCTTTGGAGGAACCGCATCTCATGATGCCAATCAATTGTGAAGAATGTCACATGACTGCTTCACCGGCGTGAGGTTATTGTCTTCCGGCAGTGAAACTTGTTGTCGCCGGATGGAACGTATTATCCATCGCTTTGGTAGCTTCAGGTCAGGCATACCACAAAAGCTGTACCCTGGTAACCATATGAATGCAAGATTTTGAATCTCTGAATATGCAGCATTACAACGTGGGGTTTCTTTTGTAATTTTATGCTTTTGGCATGGTTTTCCATGATTTTGGGGCAGTTGTATTCATTGGCCCATACTATCAGGTATTTCTGAGTGTGCCTTTTCGCAGCTGTTGATGATGGCTTTCAATAATCTAATCTAAGAAAGAGCAGACTATTGTATCTATATGGATAAGTGGATTCCCTTGGGGAATGAAATTGTGACTATTGTTCTCTTGATAGGGACGAGAGTTCTTTTGAGTTTCGCGTCGCTACGAGTGAATATTTGGTGGTGGTGTTCATTAGTGGGTGTTCTTCATACCAGATATGGTACCAGGCTTTGTTATTGCTGTGAGATTAGATCAAACGTGGGATTATGGTGAAAAGTATTCTCGTTCATCTCATCCTTCCTTTGAGTATCAACTTTATAATTTCGCTTTCCGATATCGCTGTCGACAATAATCGATCGCTTTGGGCCTTCTTAATATGTAGCATTTTTCCTCACACGGCCACGCGATCACACGCATTTTGTGTTTCAAACCAAAACCAAGATCTAACCCCAGAAGAGGGTGCCATGGTTCTGCTTCCCGCAATGGTGATCGCCCTCTGCTGCATTCAGATTCGGGCTCTTTGCGGCATAATTCCAGACCGCAGACATTAAGGGCCCTGACTATGAAACTACAACTTGAATTTGTGTTCTCGGGCGGAAGAAACCGTGAGTATGCCTTTGCTCCATAATTGTAGCCAATTCGCTATCGTTGTAATCATCCCTATTCTCCAAATCGTGATCTTTGTTGAAGATTGCAATTCATTCTCAGGCAAGAGTCCCCTTGCTATTTTATGCCTCTAGGAACCAAATATACAGAAAGTGTACATTTGCTTTGTGCTTTGCCTTTGAAGCCATTTATGAGCACAAAGTAAAGATGGTTTGATTTGAGCATGAGTAAGCATGGATTGAGAGGTCTGTGTTGGCTATAAGGTGAAGCAGGGAGCACCAAAATCAACAGCCTCATATTTATCTTTTATATGTAGCATCATCACAATTGTTATTTTAATCCGTGGTGCCGTAACCCTCTATGTTCACATGCCTGTTACCCCGTTACCAATAACTCTGCACATATACAAATCTCCATTCACAGTCCGGCCAACACCATCTCCAACACCAGCATCCGCCTTGCATGCTGGTGATATGATAATAATTGTTGCAAGATTGAAATCAAAGCCTTTAATGAGAAAGAAGTCCTCTATACGGGCTGTCTCCTGCTGCAGAATTTAGCTGGAAGTTGTAAGAATTAGCCGAAGTTTGCAGATGAAGTCCCATCTGGTTGAATGCAAAGCAAGGAAAAAAGAAGAGGTTAAAAGAGCCGGTTGCAAAATACGCATGGACACAAAACACCATTCAACCGCCACATGTTAGGTGCCAAAACCACACCCACTCAACCATCCGCACTCATCGCCAGTACTGTACTTCACGCACCACCAAAGCAATGTTACCTTCGGCCCCCTATCCAAAACGCCTACAGACGCATATGTTACGCACCCTGGTCGCTATCACTTCATTCCCACGGCCACTCTGCGCATGTTGCTTTAAAATGGGATATGACTTGATCTCGGCACAATTTCATACGTGAGCGCATCCTCTCATTACATGACATCATGGCCATCCTCACCCCGGCCTGGAGGCAATTTCTAGAGCCATTTTAAATGGGATAAGACTTGATCTCAAGACAATTTTTATACGCATCACATCTCATTACCACACCTTCTTTGATTTGTTCTTGACATAATAATGCTCCCTTGCCGTTGTTTCAAGAATACGTTCTTCTTTAAGTTGTTTCAATTGTGCAAAAGTACCTTGAAATGACACAAGCAAGGAAACGCTGGCAGCCATGGCTGCTAAAGGGTCATACCATTTTGAGTCAAGAAATGCTCTCATAGATGCGTGATATGGTATGTAATTTAGGTTATGGTCGCTTATTCTAGCATTTCCATGCTTTTAAATGGATAAGATTCTGAGCTAAATGGATAAGACTTGATCTCAGACCACCCCTACACGCAGTGCATCTCATTACACACTGCCACCATCCCAGTCCCAGCCAATTTGCAGACGCTACTCAAACGGGGACCCCTGAGACCTGACCCAACCTCACACGCACAGGGCACTTCACATATCACAATATTTTTCATTTCATGGACACACGTTCCTTAAGTTGTTTCAGTTAGCAATGCCCTTCTTAAGTTTTTAAGTTGTTTGAAGAATAATGCTCCCTTCTCTGTTGGTTTTGAATTCAGCAAAGACGCTGAGAGCAAGGGGAGGTATATAATTCATAGAACCTTGTTTTGTGTATAAATCTCCATAGAAGTGATGCTAGTGGTGCATGTCAAGCCTCATTTCAGTATATGGTCGCTTACATAATAAAACTGTTTTTCGATTCAAGATTATATCTTCAAACTACAATAATGATGGTTCTTAAATCTCTACTCTTATAAGCTTCACATATTAATTTATGGTTATATATCCCTACACCATCCTTAGCAGTCCCCTGTCGGTAATTTTTAAGTTAATATAAACCATTAACACACAACTACCATTAACATTATTAACACAAACCATTGCATTTAACACATTGAATTGCACCCCTTAAACCCCTTTGGTTTGGGGTGCATATTCACATCAGAGGGGCACAGAGTCTAAAAATTTACAATACATGTACAAAATTAACACCATTAAGTACATTTATCTCAAACCTTATAGGTATTTTGTCCTTTAATATACAAGATAACAAAACTTGTACATGCATGTTCCTAAACTAGTGACTTATGGATACGTCCTATAAGCAAATAGAAAAATATACTTCCTCAAGCGTCTCTGAGTAACCCCCTGGTGGAATAACCAAACCAAAGGGGGGTTTTAAGGGAGGAATGCGTTAAATGCAATGGTTTTGTGTTAATAATGCTAATGGTAGCTGTGTGTTAATGGTTTGCATATCATGACAGTTTATTCGCTTGTATCCTGCACGCGATTGGTAGGTGCCACGCCCTGGTACTTTGAATTGTTGAATTGTTTTGCGTAGACTTTATCTATTTGACTTTGCATTAAACCAGAAGTTAGATCAATGGGCAAGATAAACATTTCGGTATTGATGTAGAATTATCATGGCGTTAAATGGAATTGAAATCAGGTAATGTAATCTATGCAATATAGTATATAAATCTTTAGAATTCTTGTAAATGGAATCTTCTTTTCTTTTAGGGAATCTGCTTGCTTGTGAACATAGTGTGACATGGTTTTTCCTTCCATACGCGATAAGCAAAGAATGGATTCTTCCAAAACAAACAAATGTGCTTTATTCTATTTCAATATCCTTTGGATTTGGTTACCGGTTCAACATGGCGTTTCACGGTTTCTTAGGTTGTCGCATACTTCCTCGATTTTCACCTGATCCGCAACACACCATGCCATCTGCCAAACGAACACACCGGAACTATTGACCGAACCGGGCGCAAAACACACACCACCCGCAAAATTCTAAGGAACTTTGAGTCAATCCCTGCCCCGGTGGATTGGTCAAGACTGATTTTCTCGCAATAATAAGATGGGAAATGTGCGAACATTCCAGTAGAAGAGCGCAGTGATTCAAAAGTACTCTTGAAGTGCATTCACAGTGTATCATAGCTCATGGTTTGGTACCGATGCATTGGACGAACTCAACTTCAACCCGCCCACCGTGGACCGTGCATACACCAAATTATCAGAGAACATCTCTTCCAATGCAAATCTATTACCATTCTGCATAACCATGTTTAGTACGTGAGCTACCGGACCTGCCCCAAATTACGCTAATTTTAATGGCTCTACTTCTAAACCGAGGAGGAAAGCGACACCGCGTTTTATACAAGTGGAGCTACCGATGGTCTCAAATTACGCTAATTTAAATGGTTTCCATTTCTAACTGAGGAAAGTGGACGTCAACAATTCACGTCATTGCTTTGTCACAAGGAGCAATTTTCAGAACGACCATTCGATCAGTATCAAGACCGCCCCTCAACGCCGAATATTGTCGCCATCGCCACACTGGGACAACCCACTGACTGGAACGCATCAACTCCAAGCCATCGTTATCAACATTTACGGAGTCAATACCCAACCACACATTTTACAACCAACTGACTTCCAACCGGCCAGTCAACTCCCAAAGGTTTTCCCAACGTTAATATATGAAATATAATAACATAAGAAAGATTAGATGAGTTGGGAATAACCTCCCAATCAAGGTCCTTTTCCTCATCTGGTAATCCAAACTTGAAATTGAAGCTAGGACTGGACGCCTTGGAGTGTGATCACATAGAGAACTTTCCTCAAAAAAGATGGAATCAGTTTTCCTCTTCTGGTTCATATCCAACAAATGATATTCTAGGCTGCCTCTATCTCCTCTAGGCAAGCTCGACGACAGCAATTTAGAAAAGACCCAACAATTAATTGTTATTACGGGTTCACATGCAACCATCATCGAGGGGCCCTGCTGGTCTGCGGCTAATTGGCGATGACAGTGTGATGGTCCATGTAAAGGGTGAGCCTTTACACTTTGGTGATGGCGCTTTCACCGTGATAAACCGCCCCAAGATGATAGCGGTATTGAGTTCATGCCGGGCTACAGCGATAGCACGGCCCACGCATGCGCTCCACATACATTGGAATGTCAACATGAAGGTAGAAGCAGATCACCGGTTTCGTCCCACTGGGGACAAAATCACATATAACGCCATTACATGACCTTTTTCTAGGTACCCCCTTCCCCTTTCAAATTAGGTGAGGCCCCACTTAAATGCAGGTCACACGTTCTTGTGCACCTCCCTTTTAGCTCCCCCTCCTTATAATTTCTAAGATTTTGGAGGCCTCCTTATTAGAGGCTCTCTTTCTCCTGTATGGAACGCATATGGAGGGTAAGAGGCTTTGTTGGAGGCCCTCCTCTCCCATACAAGCGGGAAACGCACATGGAGGGGTAAGAGGCGCCTCTAGCATGTAAATTTTAGGTATTCACATGTAGCCTACGACACTACTGCTTGACGCCTCGAAGCGTTGTCCTCGGACCGCTGGAGTAGCGACACCGAGCCTCAACGGGCTGACGCCCCAAGCAAAAAAACTTGCCTAAGACATGCCGTGAGGCCCCTAAGGAAAACCGGCCATGGCCGCGTCGCCTACCAACCCCTCAATGAGACCAATTGTAAAACCCGGCGGCCACCTCCTACCGCAAACAATCCATGAGGTTAGTGGTTGACCTCAAACATAATGCCAAGGAATATACTTACATATTACAAAGGCTTAAGATCAGAGCAATGTGGCCAGAGATCATGGTGCGGAAGAGAATATTGAGCTATTGCCTCAAAGCTTTAATTCTCATCTTCTTGGTAACTCGCTTTGTATGCTAATCCTCTAACCAAACAGAGTATGTAGCAGTAATGTGAGGTTTCCAATAATGACTCACATATCCTGGTCATCAACGACCCATTACCACAGTCGCCACTAAAAGCTCACAACAAAGACCACCAAAGTTGGTGTATATGCATATGTACCTCCTCAAGTTTGTGAACGACCAAAAAGTCTTACTTCTACACCTCGCTATTTTATATGATTTTGCAATTTTGACAATGGTTCCAGAATGCAAGCATCATTTGGACTGCAGAGTCACCATGCTCCGAGAGAATGCACCTTTAATTTATATCGATGGCAATCTAGAGCTCAACGGGATGGTCGTGGAAAGCTCGGCTTATCCAGCAAAACCGTAAGTACAAAGACTTCTAGATGCCCAAAACGTGAAAGCCGATCCCAAATAAACCCACATAACCGTCCCAAAGCTCGCATAATCAAATTACTCCAATCATAAAGACTAATTGAGAGCCATTGCGGTGTGGGAATCGTAGGGGTTTATTTGTCACAATTATAATACTTTTGTCACATCTTTATATATATTTAAAAGGCCAAGAAGTCCCGCCACATGTCCCCAAGATGATAAAGCAAGTTTACATGGTTCGCTGTAGCCATACTTCCAACCAAGTTCTCATCATCTTGTGAGTTGTACGATAATAGTGATTTTCCCCAAATTTATTGGTTTCGATAGTGGAATCTTAGATGGTATGGGAAAGTTGTTGAAGTGAATGAGCATCAGGTTGATTTTACACCATATCGAGATTGCAATTTTACAAGACCAAAATCTTGTGCGCCATATTATTGTGCCAAGCCTTCTAGAAGCATACTCTGTTTATAGAATTAAGGAAAATGGTTCTTGACAGATGGTTGTCGGGAGACATTCTCATGCATGGAGACAGAGATTTGATATTGGCTGTTGAACCGTAGTGGGCTTCCATTATATTTGCATGAGGAATGTCTTCCTAACAAAATTATTCATTTTAGATGTAGTTACAAAACATCCTTTTTTGGACTCTGAGTCGTTTGAAATATATAAATATGTAAGGGAATAAAGTGACGCAGTTAGTAATAAAGTGAACGAGAGAGAAGGAACACAAGGTAATCCCAGGAATATATTATCTCATGAAGAGTACATGCTCTTATATACACAATGAAGGGCTAGGTAAAGACCTCTTTGAAGCAAGCATGAACTATTAATAAACAATAACCTATCAATAGATTAAAGCAGATTGTGCTGGATGCATTGTTCAGCATTCCAACATCCCTGGCCTCGTAAAACAAAATGCTAATACCCCGAAGCAGATCAAATGCACAAATGCGATGCATGTCCCCCGTGAAAGCGATCTCAGCTCCTGAGTAAAACCCTGTGGGGAATCAAAAGGAAACCGGAGTATAATTCATAAAGAACGCAGCGCTCGTAGAAGAGAGCCAAGATAGATTAGTGGTAGAAGACCGCTTCAGAAAATTGATATATAGTTCCGACTGTAGATAATATTGTTAAGCTATGCTCGTTTTTATGAAGAATGATGTAAGATAATAAGATTAGATTTATAGTTAAAAGAACAATAAATTCATCTTAAAGGTGAAAATAATCGTGCATCTATCAGCATACTCCAGAATCTCCATGCTTTCTCAAAAATGTTCGCCTCAAAAGCATACTGGCTGGATATAAGGATAAAAATTTATACAGCATATATTATGGAGAATATGATAAATCACATGGCTTTTCCATGATGTTTCAATTCTAATCTAAGGACTTTTCATATTTCCTCAATAAATCACATGGCTTCCATGATGTTTTGGAAATAACCCCACGATTCTTCCCACCTGCGCAATCACATGGCTTTTCTTCCATGTTTTTTGGAATTCCCATCATAGTTAGCAAAACATATCAATCAGTATTCATGACCCAAGAAGAAATCATACCTCCACCGGGACAATCAATGATAGTTTCAATTCACATTCAACAACTTGTCATCTCTTTAAAAGTGTGTGATAAGTAATGTGATAAGAATCTTCCAATAAACAAACATCTATTAAACATAAGGAAACAAATTCAAGGCTTGCATGTTGCACTCTAAGAATAGAAATGGCACCATGGAAACAGAGCCAAATCTCAGAGGAGAAAATAAAGTTTTGAAGACTACAACAAAAACAAACCATATCCCGTGAGAGTCATTCTTTTCTTTAGAAATCTAAATAAAACAAAGTATATCACAAAGACCACTTTTTTCTATTTAAAACAAAGTACATATCACAAAGAATTATTTTATTTCTTTATGATTTTTATAATAATCATTCATTAAGAAGATATAGCGATTAATAAAGAACTAACTATTCAATGTGAATATTACTTTATATCTCTTTTGCTCCAGCCTTTAGAACAGGTTAATCACCAAAACATCAATAACCAAGTATTCTTTTAAATTATTTTTATTGCCATTACAACCAGACTCGAACTTTTCAAAAGCTTAGATCGTAGGAAACTGAGCTATATTAAGAGACCTTCCAAATTGACCTATTATTTTATCGTCTAGCTACGACTTTCTACTTTTGCTTTTGCATCATCATAAATTAGTTTTCTCTCATAATTCAGATTTCTTACTTTTTAATTTTTGTCAATATGTGTGCATTATGGAAAGAAGAAAGACGATCATTATTACCTTTGCGGTTACCTTTCATCTTTTTTGTATGAAGCTCCTTTGAATCTTTTGTTTCGACAAAAAGTTTTAAGGTCAATCCTTGCGGTATCCATGAACTCGAACGGGGCTCGATACCATGTTGAAAATAACATGCAAGGAATAAAGTGACACAAAGAAGACAAAGTGAACGAGAGAGAAGGAACACAAGGTAATCCCAAAAGTGAATATATTATTCATGAAGAGTACATGCTCTTATATACAATAATGAAGGGCTAATAGGCAAAGACCCTTTAGGCTCCATGAACTATTAATAAACAATAACCTATCAATAGACAAAAGGCTAAGATTGTATGGATGCATTATAAATACATTCCAACAGGCTCAGTCAAAAGATTATTTTGGAATTTTCAAAGCTTGTGGGCGGGGAGGCAGTCTGAAGAGATGACAAAGATGAGGGCACCCTGGTTGTACAGCTCGGAATGAATTGATTGAAGGAGTTGTGGACAGAAAAAGCTGATGTGTATGGATATGGTGTGGTATTATTTGAGATTTTTCGGTGGCAAGAAGATGCAGGAAATGCGAATAAAAGTTTTCGATTACCATACTTTGCAAAGGATGGGAATAATCCCTTATGGAATTGATTGATTACGGTATTTGCGGTTGTGTAGACCTCAAGGAGGCGCAGAGAGGGTAGTGAAATTGCATCTCTTTCCATTCAAGATAATCCAGCAGCCCGACCAAGTATGAGTAAAATAGTCCAGATGTTGGAAGGAGTGGTTCCAATTCCTAAACAATGTTCAATCAATGTCCAGTCTCGCCTTAATTTCATGGGCAACTTGGAAGTGTATAGTTCCACGTCCTCCTCCTTCACACCATCTGGTGGTCTGTCATTCTGCTCCACACCCTCTGAACCATCTGCACATTAAGGTTACCAAATGCTTCCATTTCTGTTTGTTTAGTAAATTATTCTTTCATGGTTTTCCACTAGTATTTTAGGGGTGTCATATTTTATGACTGCCACGTAGTGTAAAAGCAAGTTTAAATTTGTGTGTCTCAAGCAAGTTTAAATTTGTGTGTCTCATTTTTAGCCCTGGAGTCACAAATATGGTATATAACAGTCATATTTTGCGACTAGTGTGGAATAAAATACTTAATTTTATACCGTTCCATAGCCCTTGGTGGTCTACATGGGCATTAAAATCTCTATTTATCTATCTATTTGTATTATATCTCTTTAACCGGCAGTTCCTCGACTACTTTAGATCTTAGCCGTTAGATTGAAATCAGTTATTAGTCATAACAGCTCATATTCCGCCTGTTTATCGCCGTCTTGAAGGCTTTGCTTAAATCGGAACTCTGGAGCTCTGGACAACCGTCTTGAAGGCCTTGGAGCCCTAGCCTTGCAGTCTTGAAGTCTGCTGAAATCCAAGCTTAAATCATTGCTTGAATGTCGAGTCTCGCTGCTCAAATTTTAAATCGCATCACCCAAATCGGAGCTCCGGGATAGCATTGGAAAAGGCATGCAGTTATCGTTGATGCAAATTTTCCTTGTTGCTGCTAAAGCAGTCTCGGACCCTGCCGGTTAAAGGGGTCAAACCCTCTTTCTCGCCCATTATGGCAAAAATAAATGGGCTCGCCCCTCCGGGCTCTCCCATTTATTTGCCGTAATGGGCTCTAAAGGGGTTTTGACCCCTTCGTCTTGATTGGGTCCATCCGGGCTCTCCCATTTATTTGCCATAATGGGCGAGAAAGGGGTTTTGAGCCCTTCATCTTGATTGGGTCCATAGGCCCATTGACATTCATGGATGATAAAAGTCATCCAATCCAATTCAATTAGACTCATTTGATGTATTGATACAACCAATAAGATAATATCATTATTTGATTGTGATGTGATGCCATCTCTTTAATGTGCTGATACATCCAATAAGTTAATATCATTGTAATGCGACGCCACTTCTTTAATGTGTTGAATACAATTAATATCATGGTTGGGTCGTCATTTTTTCCATCATTTTTTCCAGCGATCTATTTTGATGATGTGATGTGGCATTGCCAATATCCTAAAATATTGGATCCTGTTGATCCAGTTAACAAAACAGAAAAATTTATATGTTCTTGATACGGCACCTAGTCATGGAAGGTAAAATTGACGGTAAAGAGAGATTCAATTTTGATTTAGGTAACGACATAGTCTGATCAAGAAACGCCATAGCCTATGAATTGAAATTGTCAGATTTAGACCTGTTCTAAACTAAGGAAAACTCTGAAGCTCTTTGATTTTGGTTGCAATCCATTCAGAATGGGATTAATTCAATAATCGCCATCGCCTGAGCCGCAAAATGCTTCGCCAACCATGATATTATAAGGATAAGTCAACTGCTCCATGATTCATCCGTTTGTAGCTCCCCGCTAATGCCTGTCGTGCCAAATCAGGAATCATGTCCAAGTTGTCTTACGCTTAATATACAAATAAATAATATCAATATTTGATTGTAATGTGATGTCGCCTCTTTAATTTGTTGACATAGCCAAAGTAACACACTAACCCCAAATTTTGGTTCACTGTTGAAAGCTCTAGTTTTCATAGTTCCACTGTACTTTATTCAGACAATAGTTGCTTACAGATATGCAGGGCCTAGTCGAAGAAGTTCGATGGTATTTGTTAGCTGCCAGATTCTGGCAAAAGAGACTTGCCGATAGGCATCAGACACCAAGGGAATTTCAAGTTGGCAAGTCCACATCCGTAAAGATTGAGGTGAAGCAGACCAAATTTAAAATTGGCAATTCAAGAAGCTGGCACCTAGATGGGCGAGACCCTTTGAGATAACCGAGAGGATAGGTTCTCAGGCCTACATGTTGAATCTACCCGCATATTTGAAGGTCCATAAAGTCTTTCATGTGAGCCTTCTAAAGAAGCATATACCCGATCCGAAGAGATCCTTGATATGCCTGCACTTCTGAAGATGGCAGAAGGTCAATTGGAGATTGTGCCTGAGGCTCTCCTTGATCGCGCATATAAAGCGAGACCTTTATGACTTCGAATATTGCGGTATTTGCAGGTGGAAACACTTACCAGCGGAAGATACAACGGCTTCTTAAACGGATTTGGATAAAGCTTACCCGGACATTATGCGGCAATGCGAGGGCGAACCATTCATGATCGATCGAAACTCCAACTCTAATGGTAAGCACTACATTATGGATCCTTACAAGGGTCATGTGAGTGTTCGATGCTTGAGGGGATCATATAAGGGGGTTGGGTTAGAGGTATCCTAGATGGGGAAGTGGGTATATAGGCATTCATGATAGGACACATTTACTGTCTCTGACTATGGGAACAATGCCATTCCTTATTCGACACGAAATGCAAGCCTTAGCCATGATAGGATTTCCCTACCTCCTATTTCTTTCTTTCTTAAGGTGGTGGTCCCTTCAACCACACTATCTCATTATTTATTAGTATTGATGTACTATAATTACGCCAGCGATGGTGCATACTATGATTCGGCAGAAGAGTTTAAACCTCTTGAAAAGAGTTGTTTCAATGTGTCTACATGTGTGTTTTTCTCTATAATCTTGTGTTGATAACCCCACGTTGTCTATTGTTAATGGACTCGGCATTTTATGTAATTCTATATTACATTATGAAGCAAGTTTATTTTCTCACACTATCTCAATTATTTGTTAGTCTTGATGTCTTTGTAATTAGCAGCCGATGCTAGCACATATGATACCTGTAGAAGAGTTTAGGCCTTGTCTGGGGCCGCCTCTTGTTGTTTCAATGTGTCTACATGTGTGTTTTTCTATAATCTTGTGTTGATAATTTGTATTGTCTATTGTTAATGGACTCCGACACTTATCTAATTCTATATTATTGATTGTGTCAATACATTAAAAAGGTAGCATCCCATTCTTGCGCCATCATTAAGTTGCAGATGAACATGGCACCCACCACTGGGTACACTTACAAACAAGGACGATTATGATATATGTTATATATTTATAAATCTAAGGAGAGTAATAGAATAACTGGTACCTATAGTCCCCATGCCTTTGGGTGTTTATTATATCTCATTCACATTTCATGCATGAGCAGCTCAAAAATTCTCCTTCAGACCCTTGAACTTCTCTTGAATGACTAGTTTAAGGCCGAGTTTAGATGGCTTATATTTTCTTGTATATGCAATCTATCTCTGGAATTTTGATATGTGGAGAGGGAAATTTATTTTTGTTTGTCAAGAAGGACATGTGTATGATTTTATAAAAGAATTGGCATTCGAAATGATTGAACAAAGTTCCTCGACTCCACATGATTTAGTTCAAGGTATTTGTAGTTTTTACTTTTGTTTCTCAATTTAATTGAGAAGATAAGATCATAATTTGATTGTAATTTGATGCCAGCTCTTTAATGCATTGATACAACTGATGTGACATCTTTGATGCCCCTTCAACGCTTAACCCTAGTGCTTCGCCTATGGTCGGCTTTATATCCCTCTCTTAATTGAGGACAAAATCAAACCAAATGCTAATACACCAAAACAATGCCCACCAACAATTTCCACTTTTCTTAGTGCAATAATATCATTGAAGGAATAAGTATGGGGGGTGAAAGCATGGTATAGTGTCTCGATTAGTTTGTCCCCTTGTTCCCCCCCTCCTTCCCCGACGCTCCCGGAAGCTATAAGATGCTCCCATCGTACAAATACGAGTAACTCCCCTCCCGTGGCAGATGAAAAGGCCCTCCGTCTAACTCGGACCACTTGGGATGGCCAAGTGTCAGGGTGAGGAACACGGAAGTGTCATTCGTCCCACGTCCTCTATGGGAATTCTATATAGCGGAAGTGTACGTACATGTTAGCACATAGCACTCATATACAGAATAATATACCACCACGAAGGGTGGTCCATCCATCATCATATACATAGCAATATGAATACAAGATACATAAACAATATACCATAAATAAAGGCTCTACTTCGGGCTCAGACTCCAGGGGGTCAAGTGATGAGCAGGGCCTCAAGATAACAACAGACAGAGATATATGGCATTGGTTGGCATAGAAGAATGGCTAGGATAGTCCACTCCATCCACCCCTCCTGCACACACTTTGCAAATAGGCTGAAACATGCTATGGCATGATTGTAGCCTTTCGGAGAATGCAATCTCATGGAGTCACCCTATGAGACTACTCTGAGTTACATCTCCCCGATCTGATGAGGTAGGTCAGGGAGGCGTCCCCTCCCCAGTTATGATGGATCCCTGGGTGTGTTAGAGAACAGTGCCACATCAACAGCTCCCGCATCCGTACTTGACTTACTCACCGAAATATAAAGGCCGGCTCACTGCGCCCGTTCGAGTCCCAGGATGTCCATATAGGCACTCATCTGGCGACCCAGGGAGTGTTAGACCCATACCCAGCCCTCTTCAGTGACCGTCTATAAGCCTAGCACACGATAGAAATCTTGTAGCCTAGCTCTAAGATCCCACCCCTGTTTCACCATCATACTCGTTATCTGGTGCTGAACCACAGCATATAGCATCCACAGCCAGGTGGCCTCTTATGCACAGGCTGCATTCACTGGGTCTTAAGGGTTCTAGCTATAGACATATCTACTATTCACTGGGTCGTAAGGGTTCTAGCTTTTAGGTCTCTACCCGCCCTTAACCCGAGACACACAGGAGAAACAGAAAGAGAGAACATAATCATAAGCAAAGTATCCATCATCATCTTAACAATACATAATAGAGAAATTAACCATGCATCTAATCATACAAGGCTTAGCTGAAGTGCAAGCTATCTAGAGACTAAACGGTTTCTTGGCTAGAACCGTTATCACGAAAGGCTTCCATTCTTCTGATCTGGTTGGCTGGGAGCTCCTTTTTCCTCCAACTCTTTTCAAATCGATTTGGGGCAGAATCAGGGGTAGAGACTCAATTTGGACACCAATATTAACAACTTCCCCCTGGCCAATCAATTTCAGCTAGATGATACTCCCTAATTAGCTAACCTTTACTAATTAATACATTAACTAGCCTATTAGGTTATTTAACTTATTAATAATTTAGCATAGCTAATAAAAGCCGTTTTGGGTTAACCCAAGTTATCCCCTAATGACCCATAAAGGTCTACCTATATCCTGGTGACATGTCATAGTATGTATACGTATACCATATAAACAGTAGAACGTCACATTCTCCCCCCCTTGGAATAATGTTGTCCTCAGCATTGGGGTTAGTTTAATAAGAAAACAATTAAGTTAGAGAAAATGAACTTGCTTCGTAATGTAATATAAGATCATTCTTTTATTGTAATGTGATGCCACCTAGTGTTGATACAACCTATGTAATGCTTGACTGTGAATACACCTATTTGATTGGAATGTTTGACACCTCTATGACAGAGACAATTTTCAACCATTCTAGTCAAATTGATTTACCTATGTTTGCAGAAGAAGGCTTGTTAATCTAGGAGTAAGAAATAACTTTCGTATAATTCTTTGCCTATGTGTGGTCCTCTAATAAAATTCAATTTAGTTCAATCCAAATGATAAAATCAAAGGCACTCTACGAACTTTCAGCCCATCAAATACAATGCCACCAACAATGGCCACTTGGAGTGGACCCTAAATTAATGCCAAAGATATACGCATAAAATAGTTAGAAGATCTGTAGTAGCAAGGAGGGCTAGAGATGCCTTGGCATCCCTTCTTGATAATGTGATCCCTGCTAGAGATCTCTCTCTTGGAATCCCTGCGTAATAATGCTTGATGAGCTTATACCTATCAGTAAGAAGCAAGGCCTTATAGGCCACTCGACGGGGCTTCGATCTAAAAGTAATGTAAATTATCAACTCTGGTTTGTGAACGGAACATCTAGTTCACAGATTCTCTCAATTATTATGTTCAATACTGGTGATTATGACAAGTCTAACATAAGCGCATGCATCATTTGGACTGCAAAAGGTGCCAAGCATGTTGGGGAGAATGCAATCTAGAGCTCAAGGATGAACGTGAAAAGTTAGCCTGGTCCAGCCATACTGCCCAATAAGGGACCACGTGTATTTATCGACCGGGCAAGGGGGTGAACTTGGACATGTCCAGGTTAAGCTGAGGTTAACTTCGACATGTGTCCAAGTTAAACCCATTTTTATGCAAGTTAGGTCCATTTTCAACTGCATGCACAACTACACTCCAGAGACCCCAAACTTAGAACAGGCCTATGTGCGACTCCGTGCGTCAGTCGATCTGCTTTAAAACACATTGAATGTGCCTTAATTTCTGATCCTATAATTCACAATGGGTGAAGAGAGAAAGTGATTTGAGCCCTAACGAGCCAAATTAAGTGAAAACCACTTAGTTCTCTTATGTTTTAAGGGCAAACTGTCCAGTTGGGGTTAATTTGGATGTTCGTCAAAATAACCTTCGCTTGGCCTATGTTGACGTGCTTCCCAAAAAGGTGTGCGCTATATGTTGATGTCAGAAAATGGAAACTTGATTTTGCAGAATGAGCCCTTTGGAATTGTGTGCCGTATTTTCTATGCATTCTCCTTATTTTCGAGTAGGTTCATGACAATTTGAACCGGAATCTCTTACCAGTTCTTGTCTGCTATGATTCTAAGTATTTCTTTACCCATATTTGGTGGTTCTTGGGAGGGAGGGAGGGAGGGAGGGAGGGAAGGAAGGAATTTATTTTTATCGTCCCACGAGGACCAATCGGTCTATGGGACCCAATACAAAAAGCGACAAGCGGATTACTACACGCAGTTAAAAACCCCGAAGTTTTGAGGAAAAACCCGTGGCGGCAATCGGCTCGCCGACAAACTGTTCCAATATCTGAAATGCAAAAACACACAAATATATACACTCATGTCAGGTACCCATAGTGCGATCGGCGAGCAGCCGGTGGCGCAAAGGTGGGGCTCGCAGATTGATTATCTCGACGGATATGCGACCCTAGGGCGCGTCTCGGCGGCGGTGTGTTCATCGCAAATGTAGGGGCAAGTCCGGCCATACTAAAGGAGCGTATCGGCCGGGATCGATTGAATCTGGGCAACTCGGAAAGTGTGAGACTCATCCTCAATGGCACCCGGTTTGGCAAAGACTGGCGAGCTTTGTCCGGCGGGGGCTCCCAATCCACCTGCCCGAATCTCGATCGCGGAGATGGTGGGCTTTTTGTCGCGAATAAGGCAATGAGTTTTGCGCTTTTTCGGTATTTGGGAGCGCCGGGGTAGAGGCTGCGGGCCTGGGCCACACAGCGGGGTTGATGTGCTCCTTGTAATGGGCGTTTTGACGCTCTCCTCAGGCGTAGGGGTCCCGGCTTGCCAAGGAAGCAAAGCGTCCGGGTATTCCATAGGCTGTCATGCAATCGGCCTCTGTGTGCACTGCGCATGCGTGCTCTACCCGCGTTCCATCTGGCGAACCAGCAGTCTCTCTTACCCCTCCAACATGCCTGGGCATTTGCCCGGGCCCATTGCCCGCGTAAGCTGGTCGCGGGGCGAGCATCACCCATATTAACCGGTTTACGAAAGTAGGCGATGTGTCTATCAAGGGCTGCCGTGAAGCGTAAGAATCGATTTTACTTGAGAATCGATGGGGGGAATTGAAGGTTTCACCCAAGTGCGTGCCAAAATGCCTTCTCCTGCTCCAAGTCATTCAGTGCGTGAAAGAGACGCATAGGGACCCCAAACCTCGACCCCGTCTGAAGGGCGAGGGCTCGACCGGTAGCGAGCGGATGTGATGGCCCCAATCATAGAGCTACGCACGGTGGCTGCTGTTGTTACGCATGGCATAAAAGCTTTCGGCCCTGTCACCTGTAGCGGATGGGCGTCTCCCCCAACAGGCGAGGAGGGGAACTCCACCCCAGTACTTGTAGGTGGGCGTGCCTGTGTCCCTCGATATGTGGTCGCGGGGCGTGGGGTGGCGTGAAGAGGATATGCGAGAACCACCACGGTCTTGGCGATTCCGCATGTCAGCTGACAGAATGTGTCTAGGGCATCCGGATGAGGCTGCATAACACCCGGGGTGTGGGCGAGAAGGTCAACATCGTCGCATAAATGAGGCCGGGCGACACGGTGCAAAAGCTGTATACCATCCCCATGCTTGTAAAGCCGGGGCTCCCTAGCGGTCAATGTAGGCGCCAAAAAGTGTTGGTGAGAGGGGGCAGCCTGCGGGACCACGATACTCTTGGTGAATGCTTGGCCGTCGGTACGCATCTGCCAAAACAACTCTCATTTTGTATATGGCATTACGCGCGTGGCGGCGGCAGCAATGGATGAGCCTTGATAGCCTGACTTTCAGGGGGACGTATCGAAAGCCTTGGCGAAGTCCCAAAGCGGCAATACAAGTCTGCTTAGATGGTTTAATTTTGTCTTCAATCGATTGCCGCCGGTGTAAAGATATGGTCAATCGTTGAGTGGCGGGGTCTAAAAGCCACGCTTGTGTGAGGGCTCGCACATCGCCTCGCCCGGCGGGTCAGCTGCTTTCGAGAATGCCGATAACGGTTTGGCAAAATCTTGAAGCTGACCATGATGCGTCCAGGTGGTGGCGGACCTTCCTTCGAATGCTCGTTGAAGGGATAGTGAGGATCGGCACCAACGGCCACCACGCCCATTTGAGTAACTTCGGCCATCTGCATGCCGTCGAGGTCGGTGGCTTCCCATTACCGAACCGCTGGGCCCTCCACAACATCCTCCTCGCGAGAACCAATGGGGGCCATTTTGTGGGGGTATGGTACCGCCCACCGGTGGGTCATAGAGCCGTTGCAAATGCTTGCTCCCCTTTGCGGGGTGTGATGTCCCTGTAGGCTGGGGCGGCCTTGAGGCTTTTCTAGCCAAAAGGTTCGAGGATGAGTGTCCGGCAAGTCGAACATCTCCCCACGGTGCTGGCGCCGATACCGCGCCTTTGTCTCCTTCCGGATGGGCGCGGTGATGCGTGTGGAATTTTGCTGGCCGGTATCCGGATCCGAATGTGATGGGTCAGGCTGCGTTCTTTACACTCGCATCAAACCACTTTGGTTGCGCGAAAAGGTTGTTGTTCTGGCGGCTGGCGGGGAAGGCTCCCAAAACACCGTCCCATTTGCATCCCATAATAGCTTCGATCAAGTCCGGTCTGTGCAATGCGCTCTAGTGTGGGGGTCATGAGAATTGGTGGCGTCCATGAGCATCTCGGCGTAGTCCTCTGCCTGCTCATAATCCAGTCGCAACTGAGGATGGCGAGGGGCTGGCATAGTGAGGGTTCTGGCGGCTTGCCAAGCCATGTCCAAATAAAGTGGGAGGTGATCTGAGTCGACCTCCTCATCCTATGGAGGAGATTTCATCCTTACTGCAACAGGTCTAGTTGCTTGTTCAAGTATGCCAGCAGTTGTGATCAAAGAATAAGGAGCTCAGAGGACGGGTTGCTTCGCACGAATCTGCTTCTAGCTCTGGATTGAGGCCATCGAAGCCTAAAATTAGCATGCTCGAGAAATTTGACGGCACTCGGTCCAAGCTTCGTGGTTTTTTAAATCAGACCAAGCTTGTGATCTGGTTCCATCCTCATAGATACCGCATGGCCTAGGAATAGGTTGGATTGATTGGTTCTCTCCTCCACAGAGTTGCAATATTTTGCTGCTTCCACTGCAAAGCTCGAGGTATGCTTTGGAGACACAGATTGGTAGTGAACAACAATCATAAGATTCTGCAATCTTAGACAAGGCTCTCGTCCAGCTTTACTTTATGTGTATGAATTCCGTCAAATTGCAATTGACATTGCCTGGGATGATATTGTTCTTCATAATTGTTTTCAGAGGGGACTCAAAGAGAATGTCAAAGACGAGCTGAACCTTAATGACGTGACTATATTGTGCTATGATTTTAAATTGAAATCTGACAATCGTCTACGCCAGAGGACTATCAATTTGCTTAAAAAAGCTTGTAATTACGAAGAAGATGATGAAGAAGGTGGTGGCAATGCTTCACCATCTGTTGATAGTGATGAGGAAGATAACTCAAGCACTTCCTCGAGTGACAGTGAAAGAAGTGAAGGTGATGACGATGGCATAAATGAATATGATGACGTCCTGGATCCCTCTCTCATCACTCCTCACACTTTTGCACATAACTGAGTCTTAGAAAAAGACTGTAAATTTTGCATGTGAATATGAAGATTCTATCTTCAAATTTTGAGAATACTACAGTTTCAGTTACAGACTTACTTCAATTTTTTGTTAAATATTTTATCCTCTGAAATTAGAGTTTCTCTCTTAAAACATACTTTAAGAACATTCTATTTGCTAAGAAAAGTGACACTTTAAAAAAGGCAATTCTTTCGTTGCAAAAAAAAATTAGTCATTTGGGGGGGTCAAAATAGAATTTCATGCATCTTTTTTTTTAACCTCGTTTTACCCCCTTTTTTGTTAAAAAAAAAGGAATCTTTGAGGAATATTCCTTTTGCTCTCGTTTCAATGATTTGCTCCCGTTTAATACGCAACTTTGTTTAAAACCAAATACTGTCACCTTAGCAATTGCTATACATGCATGTTCTATATAGAAAAAATTTGTATGTGCTCCTATAGACATGTATGCTAAATAAAAGTGGATAAAAGTGTGATTTTGTGAATAGTACTAATAATTAGTGATCTCAAAATGTAATTTTCCATCAGCTATACACAATATAGATGGCAGAATACAGTTGCACTGCAGAAGGAAAAGCAACAGTCTTCTAAGAGACCATTGCATTTATCCTATATATCACTAGGTTAGCACAATATTAAGAGTAAAGATGAGTTCAAGTGTATTTAAAATTATACTGTTCAATATGTTTGTAGATGATTTTTTCACCCCTTTTTTTGGAAAAAAAGTTTTAATCAGAATTAAAAGGTGGAGAGCTGATTAAGATGGATCTAAGGGCTAGTATACAAAGCTCCTCTTCAAAGGGAAAAAGCACGAAGCAAATTGGAAGCGATAGACTAAGGCCGGTTCAGACCAGTGTCGACCAGTGCTGATTCAAACCAGGGCCGAATCTTGAAGTTTCATATGTCTCTGAAGATACATATGTCTTTAAATCTCGAAGTTTCAGATCTCTTTGAAGATTCATATGATATTTGAATCTTGAATTTGTAAGACCTTAGGACAAGCAGATCAGTGCAGATTCAGATGTCTTTAACGATGTGGACTGCCAGATGCTGCGAGCAGACCAGAAGAAGCATGCCAAAACCCTCTTAGAAGATCTCATGGCAGATCAGAAGAAGCATGCTGAAACCCTATTAGAAGATCTTATGGGCAGTTTTTGCTACTATATGAATCTAATGGCTTATTTGTATGAGTTAAATCCTGTGGATATCTTGTGTTTTTCAGACTTGAAATTATGGTTACAGCTCTGTTCATTTTTCGATTATTTGGTATGCACTGGATATCAAGTTCAACTCCCTATCGAGCCATAGCCATGGCCATGGTAAAAATATGAGGAATGAAATACTCAACCTTAAACAGGGCCAGAATTTCCAAGAACAAATCACAGAGCCGCCAGTTCCACGAGTTTTTTGAGGAGCGATCTGATATGCTTTTGGATAGAATAGTCTGTATCGATAGTCTCACGGAACAAAAAACAATTTAAATTTCTTTTTTTTGCTTTTTTATTTATTTTTCTAACAAAAAACACATCATCGGCCATAACACACTACAATAAAGAAATTAAAATTACTATGCCAAGTAATCAAAAGTGCTTTTGACTAGTTTTTCTTTTTTTTTTTTCTTTTTTTTCCTCGATAGGACTCCTAATTTGTTTTTTTCCGCGATAGATCTTCTAATTGGGGACAAAATCAAAGGCACTCTACCAACTTCGAATCGAGGACCACCAAACCCAATGGCCACTTCTCCTATTGCAATGCAACTATGATGTTGAAGTGGAATGGACCCTAAATCAATGCCAAGGAATATACTTACATATTACAATGGCTAGAAGATCTGTAACAGCGGCCAGGGCTAGACATCATGGCACTTGAAGAGAATATTGAGCTATTGCCTTAAAGCTTTAATTTCTTTCTCTGTTTTGGCACCCCTGCTTCCTAATGCCAAGTCTAACGAGATAGAGTGGCATAAAGGTAAGTCTATATCTAACAATGACTTCCGTGATGTGCACTCAACGATCGTGATGGATATACGCACTCAGCTATGCCCTCAAACACTACCTTGAGATGTACCATTGTACAGTATATCAACGTGCTTATTGCTGCAAATGCATTTCCCTTGAAAAGCCTTTGATGCTGGGGTATATTTGATGTGCACTTTGATTGAGCCCCATAGGCATATTGACCTTGACCTTCATGGACGATAAAATTCATCCAATTCAATTCCATTCAATTCAATTCATCTTCTTTATTAAAAAAGCCCGAACGTCGCATGTGCAGACGCATGCGGCGTTCCCTTCTCCCCCTGCGGGACGCATATGCAAATTTTGAATTCCGCCGCCCCATGTCTTTCCATGCTAAGCCACATCTCCATCTCTCTACATTCGTATTCGAATTTCTGAAGCTCAAGATTTTCATTGGCTTTGGTGCTTCACGATTTGGGCGTTCCAGAATTCCTCTTTCTGTGCACTACAAGCTCTTGACATGAGATCCTGCTGTGTCGGATTTTGCATTTCGTTTAAGGTCTGCCTTTTCGCACTTTTATTTTCTGTCTGGCAGATCTGACCTAAACTTGCAGGACCCGTTCATTAATAGCTTGGTGACATTGGTCTTCTACTGCAAATAAGAGCTGTATGTAAGTATTTCTTGCCAATTATATTAAAAAATGCATTAAAATTCTAAGAATTAATGGAATGCGGACTCACCACTCTTTTTGTTGGCATTCTTCTGCAAATCGGAGCAAATTTAGTTTTCCATGAAAAGCTTTGCCTTAGGTTTTTTGTTTGTGCAAGGTGATTTATCCTTTTTTTGTTCCAGGATTCATAGGTCTAGGTCAATGTACGTTCTGAAAAGCTTGGGTTTAACATAATGGTGCCATATTTTTGCAGGCACCCTTATTTTGTTTGCGCTGCTCAAGCTTTGCCTTCTCATGCATGAAAAATTTAGAATCATCTGTACTTCAATTTTAGAGATGTATTTTCCCCCTATTTTATGGGGTTTTCTTGTGCAGGCTTTGGACTATGAGTTTTAGATGGTCTCACTGGAGACCTCTTTAATTACGACCCATGTGATTTGGACCTGGAAGAACTGACAAGTGTTGCAAATGCCACCATAAGCAATGGAGGAGATAATGTGTTTCAGGTTTCTATGCTCGAAGAAACTAAGAGTAAAGGATGGCAGGTTAGGTAATCTTATTATTATTGTTACACATGAGAAAATGATGAGCATGACATACTGTTTTTCAGATTCTTCTATGCCAGGGATATGATAGTCCTTGCATGTATAAGTAACTGCGATGGTAGAAGAGCATTCTTGCATGGCTGCCAAGCATTAGAAGAGCATTAATACTATCCTACGTTATAAGTCTATTTTTCATACGTTCTTTCTTTTATCTATTTGATGCAGGAGCAGAGAAATGCTGAGGCACACAGGCATAAATGAACAAAGCTTTTGCATAGCCACCCTGCTTCAGAATCTAGAACCTCGTATTTAGAAAATGCAACAAGTTCAAGCGCGCCCTCTTTTTCTAGAAAGCATTCTCCGGGTAAAGGTTTTTTGATGTCCGAATATTGACATGAAATTTTATTTAGATAGCCTAATATGAGGACATACAACATAAAATCATTGTTTGCAGTGTGTTTATAGGATGCCCATCTTAATATAAGCTTTACACCAGTTTGCTTTATATATTGTAGTGCAGCTTAAAGTATAATTTGGATGGGGATCAGGGCATTGCTTTCACCAGTGCAAGTGTTGCTGTTGCTGGGAGTATGAATTGCATATGGATCTGGGCATTGCTTTCACCAGTGCAGGTGTATCATCATAGGAGGGCACGTTCGCGCCAATCTACCATAACACAAGGTCTATTTTCTTTCTTTTTTGGCCATAAGGCCAATGCATCTATGTCCTTTAAATCAGGCGCTTCGTTTTTGCCATTTCTCTATATGTTGTGGATAGAATTGGACTCTGCAAATTGATGTTTTCTTTTGTTAATCCAGTATAAATGTCCAAGTAGCAAATGCAACAGCCAGTTATCTACATGCCTTTCAATTATAGCTTCCTTGGAGATGTTAATGATGCTTATGGGTACATAACCTTGCAAATTCAACAATGTTATCTCAGAGCCATTATTTATATGTTTGTCAGTTACTGCTTCCTTGCAGATGTTAAAAGTGCCTATGGATGCCATTGTTATTAAACAGATAAATGCTGGGTTGGTCTCTGGTTTATCTTTTCGAAAATGTGTAGCTTATTACCATCGTCATCATTACCATTTATCATTCTAAATATAGCTTAAACAATAGATGCATAATTTAGTGAACATTCTTAAATTTTAGCGGTGCTTATCTTAGAATTTGCGTGCATCTTAGATTTACTTTCTTGCTGAATGCTTATGGATGACAACGCGATGATGGTGCAGGTTCTAGGGGTTACAGGTTTGTATTGTCTTTTCATTATGGAGTAGGTGATGCAAGATCGGGATGGAAATTTGGTGACTAGATTGAAAATACGAAGTTGTTCAATGTGGCATTTTGTCTTCGTGGCCAGAATTCCATTGTGACTTGAATTAAGAACTCCTATTGTCAAGTAATCATGGAAACGAAAAATTATTAGCTCCTTTTGTTCTCAAGTACTCTTATTTGTCAGCGGCAAAATAAGAATGAAATGTTTTTTTTGACTTGGAAGTTAGCAAATTAGCAAGAATCATCTATTTTTGTTAGAAGAATGTTTGTTCATGATAAGCATAAGATGTTACCTAGGGATTGCCCTCATAATAATTGCAATGAAGTTATAGAAATACCAACCTCAACAATTTATTCACTGAATAATGCTTAGATAAATGCTAGAATCACAATCAATTTATCTATCTATTATCGTCGGCATAAACAGAAGATCGTCTAAATAAGTGCAGTTTTAGAAATAAAATATGTATTAGATGTTTTGTTTTTGCAAATATTATGGCTTTCGATTTCATGGATCACTTGCAACACTAATGGTGTCTTTGTTTGCTTGATTCTTAATAGAGAAAAAGAAGGTGATTAAAAGAGTGCGAATGTTTGGTCACTTGGGCAGAGCAAAATGCATAATTCTCTGGCTATTGATAAGGCTAAGAATCCTTAACATATGGTCAAGTATTTCTTGCAAGTACCAATAATGATGATCTGAAATTAAAGTGCAAGTATCCCGTTTCACACATGCACTACAATTTATACATGCCCCACATCCATTTCATCTCATCTCATCTGGCTCAACCCTTTCGATTCATCTATCTGTTTCATATCCATGGCTAATGCTCGGCATGAACATGAACGAATTCCCCTTCATCCTTTGCATTGCACCCCCTTTCACCCCATCCCATCCTGTTCCAATTATCTCAGTTATTCCATGCATCTAGACTAATGCCATGTGTGGGCTTTATGTTCTCCTTACCATATCTTGAAGCTCATTTTTTTAATAGCCTTAGTGGCAGGAATACTATTTGGATCTAATAGTTTGATAGCATTGCATGTATGTGGCAGGCAGCAAAAGTTGTTACAATAGCATCAGCTGATGTCGTATGCTTCATTGGGTCCTAACTGGAATCCAAGATCATATGTTAAGGTACTTTTAATTTTAGATCTATGGTGAAATTAAAATTGACTATTATTTAACTCACGTGACGAGAAACTTTTAATTGGTGGTTGCAGTATCAAAGTCTTTTTGTTTAATCAACCATTTTGTTGATCAATTGTTAGCCTTATAAGGTATCTATCCATCCATCCATCCATCCATCCATCCATCCATCCATCCATCCATCCATCCATCCATCCATCCATCTTATGAAAATATCTCCGTTGTGTTGATTTTGCATGTTGCAATATCAAAGTCCATTTGCTTAATCAACCATTTTGCATGTTGCAATATTATTATTATTATTATTTTGTCTGATGCTCTCTTGGGCCTCGAAAGACCATGGAGCACATGAACAGGCTATTTACAACTTTAACAAAAAAGAGCGGTGTGTATCAACAGCTCTAATATAGGGTCTTAAAGCCATTGGTGGCATCTGTAACAAAGATAGAAAATCAGTAGCTTGAATTCCAAAGCTATCTCTGATGTGGGGTATTAGGCAGCTTGTGAAAACATGGTCTTCGTCTTCAATCATCTCGTCCCACATATTTTACATAAAGCGTTCTTCTACCACGTATCTTAGCCCATCTCCGGTCTCAATTTCCGACTTATGAGACCACATTGCGTCACCTAGCCAACATGCATCTACGAGACTTAGGTATATTGAGTTGGCTTTCACCATTATCATGGGATTGACATTTTTACGATGTATGTATCATTCTCTTTCACGGGTTTGCCCACATGTGTTGCATTGCTTGCTTCTCTAGCATGGTTCATTTCATCTTTTTCGAAAGTGGCGGCGGTTACCCCCATCTAGCGACCCAAGCTAATAACTTGTTCTTCCATTACGAGTTCTCCAAAGCATGGTGAGATAATCGGGTTGTATCTTGAGCATTCACCCTGTTAAAAAAGTTTATTGCCTGGTATAAACCTTCTAACTCCATTGGTAGCAGGCCTACTTCAGCAAGCATAATCGGATAAGGGATTTGAGATCTAATGCTGAGTTCTTCTTTTATGAAGGATTTTGAATCGCTTCAATCTGCTTCCAGACTTGGTAGAGATCTACGGACCCCAGTTGGAGCCGTCACAGCACCACCAAATGCGTACTAGTATTTTGATGAGAAGCTTCTTCAAATTCCAGTCCGTGAGTGATGCCTTATTGCATTTAGCTAGCATGCTATATAGTGCCGCTTTCCCGCCTGAAACTCTTCTATTAATGCAGATTTTCCAATCTGTAGTTAGATGCCATGTCAATCCCAAATATTTATATGACTCAACTATTTCCGGTAGCTCTCCCGTAGGTGAAATCTGGCCTTTCTCTTGAGCCAAAGACCATAATTTTAGACTTTGACAGATTAATGGTCATCTTCTTTCCGCCGTAAGTCCGCTAAGTGATTGAGATGCTCTTGCAATGTTTTTTCTTCTTTGGCAATTAGAACTACATCATCGGCATAGAGGAGGAGTGAAGGATGTAGTTGCCTGGTTTTGTCCCCGGCTAGTGATGATCTGGCGTAGCCAATCATCTAGTTCATCAATATAAATGCCGAGCAAGTGGGGGATAAAGGGCATCCTCGCCTTACTCCTATCGTGCTCTTCAAAACCGAATTGCTCTCTCTCGGAGATTGTTATCGAACTTGACATATAGTTGGGATCGCCTCTCTAATTTCTTTGGGGACTCAGAGTTGAAACAATCTATCACCAAGGTCTTTCACGGGGAGGCTGTATCAAGCGCCTTAGAAAAGTCAATGAATGCTAGATCTGGGGAAGAGTTTGGTGTTTTAGCTTTCTCAATCCGGCCCGGTGTGAGGACATGATCAAGGGTGTTATGATCACATGAGAACCCGCACGGTATTGAGCGAGCCTCTGCTTGTTCTTGCCCATTTGCTAAGCTTGTTCTCAAGAGAGCGCGAAATTTTTGAGAAAATGCGCCAATAAGAATTGTTATACGTAATTTCTTTGCCACCTTGTGATTTCCTCCTTTATGGATTGGGTGTACTCGGGTTTAGTTTCCAAATCGTGAGGGTCCACTGGGTGAGGCATAAGTTAAAGCAATTACGTTAAGATTTCGGTGAGTCTTCTCTTCGCCCCACTTTAAGAGCTCCATGCATAAACCAAAGATCGACATCACGGAGCCTTATTATTTGCTAACGGATAGGCATAGTTCTACCTCGCAAGCGGTAAAAGTGTTTGGATGGAGCCATAATAGGCATGTTGGTAGCGCCTTCCCTTTCATAAATATCCGTGATCAATTTTAGCAGAGCATCATTATCAAGGCTATTATGTGTATGGCTATCTTTAAGCATGTTCCAGAACCGTTTAGGTTTCTTTAGGAGCTGATCAGATAATGTCTGTTGTCTTGCAGCAAAGTCAAAGTCCATTTACTTAGTCAACCATTTCCTTGATCAATTATTAGTGTTCTAAGGTATCCTTCTAAAAATATGTCGATGTGTTGATTTTGCATGTGATCATTTCAATATCAATTGTTTTTTCTTGGAAGGCATCACTTCAGTTTGTCTCATAGAGACATCAAACAATGTGTTGTGAATCATTTTGTGCTTTTTTTATATTCAATGCTTGAAAAGTTCCTACAATGTAGGAATTGGTGGAAATGATATATGTATACAATGTTGAGCAACTTTTAAAAGGATGTGTATATGTTGAGCAATTTTTATAAAGATAAGATAAGATAAGATGAATTTTTACGTCCACGGGAACCCAACGGGTTATGGGACATGTATATCATGATGATGACGTTCATTACATAATCATCTTTGATCTTGATTGTGTAGTTTCCATGGTGTGAGATTTGTTTTCTCACATTCTTAAACATTTCACACAGTGTACATTCATATACAACTCCATGTTTGAACACAAGTTTCATACTAGCAACCAAAATGTACCATGCACAAAAAAAACTTGCCATTACATAACATAGCATTATTATTGCTAATATGAATGATTTATCGAATAAAGATACAATGCCAATACCTATCATTGATTTAAGGTTTAGGGCTTAAAGTTCGAGGGTTTATAAAGGCTAATGCCGACAATCCTAAACCCTCTACACTTGGCAGTCCAATACCTCTCCAGACATCCTTATATTTTACAACTTTTTATTCCATCTATAAACTACATTGCACCCCCTTTTTTTGGTTCAATATCCATCTAGAATAAATTTGACTAGCATCACGCTAACGTTCACTTGCATCCACCTGAATACTTTGCTCAACGGTTATGCATGCATACACGCATTACTATCACCTTGGGTTCAACAATTACCACTAGATTAGACATTATGAAGTCACAAAAAACATATGCACACACATATTCCACTTCCAATACATCTAACGTCCACTATTCAACTACACTCCAATCTCAATTGTATTGATGAACAATTGCAATTTTTGACAAAACCCTAAACTATCAAAAACATCAATCAATACCTTAAGCTCTATGCATTCCATTACATTTACCCATTCTATATACATGCTATTATTTTATATTGTCAAGGCTAATTCTAACAATCCCAAACCCTTTACAACTTGGCACTCCAATACCTCTTCGGACATGATTATATTTACCAACTTCTTATTCCATCCATAAAATCCATTACACGTACCAATTTCACGCATCCAAGGTTAATGCCCAGCATCGCCGAGCACACGTTTCTAGTTTAATGTATTGATATAACCAATATGATAATATCATTATTTGATTGTGATATGATGCCGTCTCTATAATAGAATAGAATAAGATAATAATACCATTGCAATGCGATGCCACTTCTTTAATGTGTTGAATACAACTAATATCATGGTTGGGCCGTCATTTTTTCCAACGATCTATTTTGACGATGTGATGTGGCATTGCCAATATCCTAGAATGGTAATTGGGTCACAAAATTCTCGGTTACCTGTTGATCCAGTTAACAAAACACAAAAATTTATATGTTCTTGATGCGACACCTAGTCGTGGAAGGTAAAATTGACGGTAAAGAGAGATCCAATCTTGACTTGGGTAACAACATAGTCTAATCAAGAAACGCCATAGCTTATGGATTGATATTGTCAGATTTAGACCTGTTCTAAAGTAAGGAAAACTCTGAAGCTCTTTGATTTTGGTTGCAAATTCATTTAGAATGGGACTAATTCAAGAACCGTCATCGCGCGAGCCTCAAAATGCCTCGCCAACCATGATATTATAAGGATAAGTCAATTGTTCCATGATTCATCCGTTTGCAGCTCTCGCTAATGCCCCTCGCTGCCAAACCAGGAATCATGTCCAAGTTGCCTTATCCTTAGTATACAAATAAATAATATCAATATTTGATTGTAATGTGATGTTCTATTCTATTCTATTCTTTCAATGTGTTGACATAGCCAAAGTAATGCTTACATTTGGACACACCCATTTGATTGGAATGTGACACCGTAAGCGACAGAGCCAATACTGACAGAGTCAATACTAAAGCATTATTTATAATCTAATTGATTTACCTGAAGAAGACGTCCCCCTTTTTTTTTTACTCGAATGTCAAAGATTTATATTATATGAAATATAAATAACATAAGAAAGGATTAGATGAGTTGGAAATAACCTTTCGAATCATGTCCTTTTCCTCATCTGGTAACTTAAAACTTGAAATTGAAGCTTAGACTTGACGTCTTGGAGCAGACTGAGCGATAGAGAACTTTTCTCAGAAGATGAACTAGTTTCCCCTCTTCTAGACCATCCAACAAATGATAGCTTCTAGGCTACCTCTATCTTCTCTTCTAGGCAAGCTTGACGATGTTAATTTGTAGGAAAAAGACCCATTTTTCACATGCCGTCACAGTCACAGGCCATATTCTATTAACACCGAGGAAAAGAGAACCCATCTCCAACAAGTATGGCATGTGAAACCAGCCTAAGGGGTGGACTCCATTAAAGGTACAAGAACTTTATCGCGGCGGTGAACATTTCTCTTCAAAAAAAAAGCATGAAAATGATCCATAATGAAAAGGAATAACAATGTAATAGATACTATTGATGTTTATAGATTGAATGTCGAAAATGTTAGATTCCCTCTTAATTTTGTACATTTGCTCTAGACTTTGCACGGAATCCCCTTAATTTTCTAAAGTTGGTTCTAAATTTTCCTAGAACGCTCAATATTTCCAAAGTCTATCAAGATTCTCTTAGAAATGTTAAATGTGAGGAAATGCGATCTTTCTACCTATTAATAAAAGTTCTTCCCCGCGGACCCCGAGGTTATTTTCTACATTCTACATATACGTGTATTGGCGCTGGTAACTAAGTAGGTAGATAGTAGTCTTTCATGACCATAAGTCCCTAACAGGACTTAACAATTAAATTTCATGGTTGCTAGTAAGATGGACAAACATATGAGTGCAACAAATGCCTATCTCATAGAATTTTGGAGGAAACAGAGCTGGCAAGCTTTGGAGCAGTTAGTTGGAGGAATGTAGGGACACATCACAATGGCTGGAGGAATGTAGGGACGAATCAAAATGAGGTCATACAGGATTTGTGGTTGTGTGCACATTTACATTGAATTTGTGTGTGATTACATGATAGGGAGGGCACAACTGCTAAGGTAATAACATGCTATTTGATGGCTAACTACTCAGCCATGAGCTCAAAATTTGCATTTTGAACATATCTTGGTGAGATTTCACACCTACTTGGTGAAATTTTAGTTAACACAAACCATTAACACACAACTAACATTATTAACACAAACCATTGCATTTGACACATTTAAATTAAAATCCCCCTTAAACCCCCTTTGGTTTGGGTGCATATTCACACGAGGGGTTACTTCGGGCAACGAGAGCTGTCGGATGGGCATATTTGCCCTTTATTCCAAGATCTGGACCGTACATAACGATCCTCGTTTGTGGGGTATGCATATACAAGTTTTTGTATACTGTATATTAAAGTTTGTAAAATACTATAAGGTTTGAGAGAATGTACTTAATGGTGTTAATTTTGTACATGTATTGTAATTTTTTTGAGGCTCTCGCTGCCCTACGTAACCCCCCGTGTGAATATGCACCCAAACCAAAGGGGGTTTAAGGGGGATTTTAATTTAAATGTGTCAAATGCAATGGTTTGTGTTAATAATGTTAGTTGTGTGTTAATGGTTTGTGTTAACTAAAATTTTTTTTGGCCCCTTCGGGACCTTCAAGATGGTGTAGGGGTGTAGATATAGACATTACCTAATACTCTAATAATGGATGGTATATCATAGCCTCATAAATCTAACAAACTAGAGGTGCTCAAATTTTGGAAATTAAAACATTGCATAGAATTAGACATATGTAATATTATACCAATACCAATATTAATACATGAGGTAGCCACTCAGGAACCAAGCATGGTTCAGTTCTTCCCATTTCCACAACTGACCATGATATGTGTACAAGGCACCCACTTGTGTGCCTTCTCTTGCAAGATAACTCAAAAGATGAAAGCGATTGTCAATTAACCATAAGAATTGGAAATCCTAAGGCATCTTCACCCCCTTCCTATTCACCCCATTACTTGGCATGCAAGCCATTGCCCATGCTACAGTTAGAGAAGCTTGAAACAAAAGGGAAAACCCAAAGATGCTGCAGTCTTCCAAGCCCAAAACCCATGAGCCAGCAGAAAAGCTGGATGGCAATCACCAAAAACTTCCTAAGATGAGAGAACTCAAGCCATGCCTCCAAGTCTATAGAAGCATGGCCAATCGTGCTTCCAAAGACGTAAATGCGTGGATAGTTCTTCGGTCACGACTTTTTCAAAACAATGTTTTTCATCAACAATGACATGGCTTACACCACTCAAGGTTGGATCTCCTAAAAGCCGCCTCAACAAAATCCCCATCATAGAGAAAAGCAAATATGTATTTCTTCCTTTCATTCCTTCTAAACGCATTGCTTGATAACCTATTCGCAAGTAATCAATCTTTAGACGAGCAAAGAAAAGATGTTTATGAACATAAAAAAACTCTTACCAAATCTCCTATAGCTTCCCTTTTCGGCTACTACCTTTTCTCAAGAAATGACCGATATGCTCGGGTCGTGGTAATGATTATTAATCATCGAAATGTGTGGCTCTTATCTTTGTGAATCAACTGAATATAGGAGAGCTCTCATCAAGCAACAAGTTGGTATGGCAAATTGCATGCAAAGAAGAAATAATCTCTTTGTTTATCAATGATAAAAATGACCGTAAATGGAAATATGGCCTCCTCTGTCCGTAAAAAGCGAAAGAGGCTAAACGATTCTTTTTGAATTACGGGCAGCTTCGGAAGACCTATAAGCGAGTTGTTCAAAAAGAAAGGAGCGAAAAGCAAAGGAGCAAAACAGGCGGACTTCAAACCCTCATTGTTGGGCTCCAGCTCAAGACCTTCCTGTAAGCACCAATGGCATCTTCATATTTGTTAAGACCATCAGATGCAGCCCCAAGCCCTCTTTGTAACCTTTAGCCCAAATCGGTTTCAACTCCATTAGCTTTTTTTTTGCATCAACTAATGCATCCCGGTACTTATGAAGTGATGCATATGATGCATTGATTTGAAAATAGGACATGATTATTTGAACAAGGCCTATTGCGTCTGTGGAAATGTTGAATAGCTTCATCAAATTTTCCCCGCGAAAATGTAGCATTACCCCTAGCCTTTGCCTCATCGGCCATCTCCCACTGAAAACGACAAACCCTAATCGGACCTCCAATTCAAAAGCATTTCAATTCCCCAGTTCTTCTTCCCTTTTAGATTTTTTCTTCTTGCAGCCACTACCTCAATAGCAAATATCGTAAGTAAGCGAGTTAAAACTTATAGCATTCCTTCACCCAAAGTCGTGCCGGGAATAGAATTTTATATACTCAACTAGAAGCTAAGTAAGACCGAGATGAATCTGGAGAGAAAGAATGTCCAGAAGGATGAAATAAGACACTTTTACAAGACAAAACTTAACAACGACATATATAGAATCAGGGAAATTCTGCATGGAAGTCCATCAAAAAGGAAGCATCGAAAAAAATATAACAATTCTGGGCATGGAACCGGAGATACGAAAGGAGGAGGAGAGAAAATCAGAGAACCTCGCACTTTGTTCCAGATAAAACACCCTTTGCAGATTCGCCCTTTGCAGATCCCCGGAATGCACAGATGATCAACACATAACCCTAAAAACACCCTTTGCATGCAGATTCGCCCTTTGCAGATCCCCGGAATGCACAGATGATCAATTTAATCCACCCACAAATGATTCTTCCCTGAAAATCTTCGTTTTCGTTCCCAACACATAACCATAAAACACCCTTTGCACCCTTTGCAGATTCGCCCTTCGATTCGCCCTTCGCAGATCCCCGGAATGCACAGATGATCAATTTAATCCACCCACAAATGATTCTTCCTAACCCTAAAATGGGTTATCTCGAGCCTTCCATAGCAGAATGTGATACAATAAGAAAATAGAATATAATAAAGAGATATATGATATATATATATGGGTCTACCATTGGATATAGGTCAAGCGTATGCGCACTCTAGATATACTAATTAGTATGCCTCATTAGATACATCCATGAAATCATATAAAAACCTTAGGAAAAAAAGTACAAAAATACAAAAGAAACCCCCTGTTATTATGCTACATATTTGTATTGTTTTTCTTTTTATGATTGATGGGCTTACAAAGAAAAACTTCCACGTGGTTCCTATGCTCAAATGGCATCCTCTTCTGTTCCGGTCGCCATCGAGTCAACGAGTTTCTTCTTTTCCTCTTCTCCCAGTTTTTATATATATTTGTATTGTTTCCACATGACGCTCGTGGCTTTGGAAATCCCATTTTTTGGGATGAATCATTTACAGGTTCATCCAAACCTTACCTAGATTTGTCCTAGCAAATTTGTGTTCTTCTTTTTGTCCTTTCTGTGCATCTGGGAAACCCCGTTTTCTGTTTTACCATGCAGTAGGTAAATGATGTGAATTGCTTGCAACCACGATTCCGTTATTTTGAAATTATTCCACCATTTTGAAATTTACAAATAGTGACAACCCCAATTTCAACAATGTGGAATTGCATGTAAATACTTTTTATTATCAGCCTTAATTCTAACTGATCTCAAATTACAAGTTAACACTTATCACAAGCCAGTTCCACATTCAAGTAGATGTAACTCAAGTAGATAATCACAAGCCATTATTTCACATTCAAGTAGAGTAAGATACTCATATACTGAAAGTAAGATTACAATGAAAACACGAATACAATAGATAGATAGATAGATAGTAGTTTTAACGTCACGCCACTAGGCAGCATCCAACTGGACATGTGACCACACACCACACTACATTGCTTGGTTGGGCATTGAAAGTAGGATTACAATGAAAGTAAGATGCACATCATAAGATACTCATGGACTCTTGTACTTTATTCTGCTTGTTTGGCTATCTTCTCTAGTGACTTCGGAACTTTATCCTTCACAGAGATTGGAATCTTCATGCACCCCTTTCTCGGATCCACCTTGCCCTTTTTGGGGTTCCATGACATCAACTTGGATTTTATTTCCACCCACTGGGCCGGATCACTTGCATCATACTTCCATTGCTTATTAAAACAATCTTTGTCGTGCTCTTTTTCAGTAATGACTCTTTTTCAACTTATTGGACGCCACCACTCCACACGCACCTTGTTTCTGTTAGGCTTATTAGCTTCCCTACAAATACTCGAGATGGTATACCCCAACCAAATAGGATAAGTATCTTCATCTGATGGCTTGACGATCAAATATTGGCCATCCTTCAAATCCATCTTAGGATCATATGGAGCAAGTCTATAATACTTGGGACGCTCTTTTCTAGGTCCAACATAGTGCTCTTCAACCTCTTCCACCTCCTCTTCAGACTCCTCTGTCATCAAGTGGATCGGCTGCTGATCAGGTTGGAATTGACCATGGTCGAGCCCTCCATCGATTTTGAGGTAGCCAACCCTCTCGAAGGACGCTATTCCTTGTGTCCAAAATCCATAAAAGTATATGAATTTCATTTCAATAATTTACAAGTGCTTCATTGCACGCTCTTCTCTTTGGTGCTTTGTGTTTATCTGCTAAGGATTTCTCCCAGTACTTTATATACTCCATTATGCCTTCCATAGTCCGTTCATAGTCATTCACTTCTCCTAATGGTTTCATAGCTTTAGGCTCCCCCGTCGGTACCATTGGTTCACCTGCCATATCCTCTTTCCAAATCAATATATCCTTATCTTCCAGTTTCCACACAGGATCTCCAGCCCTCATCTTGTATTGCATTATTGGCTTTCCATTCTTCACCCAAAACCTAAATTGCAATGGAGTACTATGCCCAATAAGGTCTTCACGAGCATAACCCTCTATGAACTCTTTCCAGTCGGGGACTTCTTGTATCAATGAATCAATAGGAGGAGGTGAAGAACACTGCTTAAATAGCTCCAAAAGCCTCGGATAGGTGGTGACATCATTGTTCTGCAATTTGATCCTATAATGCCCAAACATTGCATCAATGTCTTCGTGAGTGTGGCCAGGCATCAAGTAACCAACATAGACCATTTCAAACACTCCAACCCATATAAGATACGACAAGTATGCAAACAATATCTAGTTTTATTCGCCAAAGACAATTGTCAAGTTGCAAGAGTAGCTTTTGGGTAGTCAAGGCACCCGGTATTGGGTTCACATGAATTGAAGATGCTGACCCATTCATCCTTCCTATGGTCAAATCCTCTAGTTTCATGGGACCTGTGTCATGCAATACCTTGAAGAGATGTTGCAATGGCTTACAAGAATGAACATCTCCATTAAAACCATGTTCCAGGCTTAACAGAAGCCGAATTCAATGCCCAAATAGCAGAAGTAGTCCTCCATGCAGAAGTGGGCCATCATTTTTTCCAACAATCTATTTTGACGATGTGATATGGCATTGCCAATATCCTAGAATGGTAATTGGGTCACAAAATTCTCGGTTACCTGTTGATCCAGTTAACAAAACACAAAAATTTATATGTTCTTGATGCGACACCTAGTCGTGGAAGGTAAAATTGACGGTAACGAGAGATCCAATCTTGACTTGGGTAACGACATAGTCTAATCAAGAAACGCCATAGCCTATGGATTGAAATTGTCAGATTTAGACCTGTTCTCAAGTAAGGAAAACTTTGAAGCTCTTTGATTTTGGTTGCAAATCCATTTAGAATGGGACTAATTCAAGAACCGCCATCGCGCGAGCCTCAAAATGCCTCGCCAACCATGATATTATAAGGATAAGTCAACTGTTCCATGATTCATTCGTTTGCAGCTCTCGGCTAATGCCTGTCGCTGCCAAACCAGGAATCATGTCCAAGTTGTCTTAATATACAAATAAATTTAATATCAATATTTGATTGTAATGTGATGTCGTCTCTTTAATGTGTTGACATAGCCAAAGTAATGCTTACATTTGGACACACCCATTTGATTGGAATGTGATACCTTAAGCGATAGGGCCAATATTGACATAGTCAATACTGAACCATTATTTATTTAATCTAATTGATTTACCTGAAGAAGTCTTTTTTTTTATTTTTTTATTTTTCTCGAATGTCAAAGATTTATATTATATGAAAGATAAATAACATAAGGAAGGATTAGATGAGTTGGAAATAACCTCCCCAATCATGTCCTTTTCCTCATCTGGTAACTTAAAACTTGAAATTGAAGCTTAGACTTGACGTCTTGGAGCAGATTGAGCGATAGAGAACTTTCCTCAGAAGATGAACTAGTTTCCCTCTTCTAGACCATCCAACAAATGATAGCTTCTAGGCTACCTCTATCTTCTCTTCTAGGCAAGCTTGACGATGTTAATTTGTAGGAAAAGACCCAACAATTAAGTGTTGGCTACTAAGGCTGGGTTCACATGCAACCATCATCGGAGAGGGGCCCTGTTTTGCCCTGTGCTAATTGGCGATGACAGGTGATGGTCCATATAAAAGGGTGAGCCTTTTTACACGATGGTGATGGCGTCTTCACTGCATGTGGACCGGCCCTAAGACGATAGCGAGAACGGGTCTTTGAGTTCATGCTGGCTACTAAGGCGATACGGTCTACGTGCATGCCCACATACATTGAATGTCAACACGAAGGTAGAAGCAGAGATCAATGGTTTCGGTCTCCTAATTGGGGACAAAATCAAAGGCACTCTACCAACTCCGAATAGAGGACCACCAAACCCAATGGCCACTTCTCCTATTGCAATATGCAACTACGATGTTGAAGTGGGCCGGACCCTAAATTAATGCCAAGGAATATAACGCTAGAAGATCTGTAGCAGCGGCCGGGGCTAGAGTTCATGGCGCGGAAGAGAATATTGAGCTATTGCCTCAAAGCTTTAATTTCTTTCTATGTTTTGGCACCCCTGCTTCCTAATGCCAACTCCAACAACGAAACAGAGTGGCGTAAAGGTACGTATGTGTTTAACAATGACTCGGGCGATGAGCTTGAAGTCATCAACGATCAACACCTCACAGGCCGCACGGCAAAGCTTTACGCTAACAGTACTACTAAAGTAGGATATGCATATGCACTCTGGTTTGTGAACGACGGAAAGCGCAATTCCTACACTCTCTCAGTTATTTTATATGATTTTGCAAATTATGACAATGGTCCTAAAATGAATGCAAGCATCATTTGGACTGTAAGCAGTAGCCACCATGTCGGAGAGAATGCAACCTTTAATTTTACATCAGATGGTAATCTAGAGCTCAGCGATGGTCGTGGAAAGCTTGCTTGGTCCAGCAATACTCATGGTATAGGTGCGCAGTATCTCTCGATGTCAGAAACAGGAAAGTTGATTCTGAAGAATCAGTCCCGTATAATTGTTTGGGAAAGCTCTGAGAATACTTCCAATCATAAGACTAATTGGAGAGCCATTGCAGGTGGAATCGTAGGGGGTTTATTTGTCATAATTATAATAATTTTTGTCACATTCATATATGTTTTAAAGGCCAAGAAGTCTGCCATGTCCTCAGAAGATGATGAAGCAAGTTTACATGGTTCGTTGCAAGCCATGCTTCCAACCAAGTTCTCATCCCGGGAGCTAAAGTTGATAACAGAGGATTTCTCCCAGCCTATTGGTTCTGGAGCTTATGGAGAAGTGTATAGAGGAAAACTTGTTGATGGCACAGAAGTTGCCGTGAAGAATTTGCTTAATTTGCAGGCTGACCACAAAGAATTCTATACAGAGATTGCAATTCTTGGAAGAAGCCAGCACCAAAATCTTGTGCGCTTGTTGGGTTATTGTGCCAAGGCTTCGAGAAGCATACTGGTCTATGAATTCATGAAAAATAGTTCTCTTGACAGATGGTTGTTTGGAGACATGCCACGCTTAACCTGGAGACAGAGATTTGATATTATTGTTGGAACTGCAAAGTGGCTTACATATTTGCATGAAGAATGTTCTAACAAGATTATTCATCTAGATGTGAAGCCACAAAACATTCTCTTGGACTCGGAGCTCCATCCAAAGATTGCAGATTTTGGAATTTCCAAGCTTGTGGGCAGGGAGCAGAGTTTAGAACTGACAAGGATGAGGGGCACCCCTGGTTATCTGGCACCAGAATGGCTGATTGAAGGAGTTGTGACAGAAAAAGCTGATGTCTATGGATATGGTGTGGTATTGTTTGAGATTTTCAGTGGCAAGAGGAACAGGGAATGCCTGAATAGGGTTTTCCAGTACCATACTTTGCAAAAGGATGGGAATAATCCCCTTATGGAATTGATTGATTCTGGTATTGCCGATTGTGTAGACCTCAAGGAGGCAGAGAGGGTAGTGGAAATTGCATCTCTTTGCATTCAAGATAATCCAGCAGCCAGACCAAGTATGAGTAAGATTGTCCAGATGTTGGAAGGAGTGGTCCCAATTCCAAAACAATATTCAATCAATGCCCAGTCTCGCCTTAATTTCATGGGCAACTTGGAAGTGTATAGTTCCACGTCCTCCTCCTTCACACCATCTGGTGGTCTGTCATTCTGCTCCACACCCTCTGAACCATCTGCACATTAAGGTTACCAATGCTTCCACTTATGTTTGTTTGTTTCGTAAATTATTTGAATTTATAACTAAAAACAAGTCCCTTATTATTTAAGGACTGTATGACTAAATCCATTGCATAATAAAGCTTCAATAACCCCAGAGGCATCTATGGCCCCTAGTTACCAAATAAAGATACCAACTGCAAAAAAATCCTTAAAATCTCCTTGGGCGTGCGCTTGAATCCACTCAATATTCCACTTTATATGTGTCTTCTTTAAATTCTACGAGTAATATGCAACACATTCTTAAAATTTAGACCAACAATAGTGGACATAGGAGTTTACGCAACGTTATCTAGGTTTTGTAGGTTAAGCTAACTAAATCCACAGTTTAAATTAACAGATAGAGAATATATTTTGTTTCCAACTCGAATAAAGCAGAAGAAAGTTTATATAGAATCTCAAACTTTAATCGTAGTTATCGTAGTTATTAATGTTTTTTATAGCATGGCACTCGTGTATCTTCAAGAACATTAGCTCGAATAAACTATACAACTAGATAAAGCAGATCATAAATTGTTGCACCTAAGATCACGATCACTAATTGTAACTGCAAGGCCAAGATAACTGCAAAATACAGATCATAAGTTATTGCACTCAAATAATCCAATCGCGAATTGCAAGTACAATGGTCAGTATCATGCACCAAATTCGAACATGATCTGAGGAATCCCATTGTAGGGAAGAAAAAGGTCATAGGGCTGTGTTGCGACACTTCTTCTCACATACACTTTCAGTTGATGTTTTATGAATAATGGACATTATACAGAGAAGCAAATGGTACTAATCCAACAATTAATGGAATCAAAATATTCCACAGAATTAAAGAGAATATATTCTAATGGCGCCTTTTAAAAAACCAAATAACAATAGCATACCAAATAGGCCTGTTACTACATGGTAATGTTCCAATAAAAAGCTCTAATTTTGCACCAAGCTTGGATTTGGTGTTGCAACTCATAAACCAACCAGAGTCTTCACTTCTTGAACATAAATGTTGCGCTCCAAATTGTTGAGCCTTAGCCAGATCGCGAATCATATCTGGCAAACTTATAGAAGCTGTGCCATAACCAGAAAGCCCGACCAGGAAAATGCTTCATAAAACCATATCTTTTGCATATGCAGCCTAACCTCTATGGTATAGCAATGTCTCTAACAAAAATTGAGAAGGGTATTAAAGAGAGGCGATTATTCGCCAAATGGCGAATTTTTGGGACATTTGTGAAAAAATGTGGCGAAAGCATTGAATAGAACATTTTTCAAAAAAAATATTTTTTCGCCATGTCGAAAGGGGAAAATCCTATGACAGCGGATGATTCGCCGAGTATTTTTGCTGCCAGGTGAACTGATTCGCCTTGATTCAAGACGATTAGGTGCGCACCAAGAAGCCTTAAATCGCCATGTTTACTCCTTCCGGCATTTGCAATTTTCAATTAGGGCTTTTTAGCTATGGATTTTCGTATATTCTTTTAACTCGACATTGAACAAATCAAGCACAGGTTTGATTCATATGCTGTTGTTTCGCATTTGATTGCATATTGAGTCTGTATGACGAATAATTTTTGCAGGCAAATCACTCAAAACGTTACAAGTTAAGGGCAAAATTGAGGACTTGTATTGCAAAACTGTTATTGATGAATCACAGATAGCTCATACAAGATATAGCCAATGTAATCTGAGAACTTCAGTTGCTTCTGGAATTGCTCAGATGATAAATTTTCTATTTATTTACTAGTCATATGGATTATGAATCTATGTACATTAATAAGTAATCAAATTTGCTGGTTCTACTGTTAGGAAGTTGCTTGGACGTTATTTGATGCTGCTTCTACAGTTCAGATAGTAGGAGGTCCTCTTGGCATGTAAGTTCAAAAGATATCTTGTCTCTTTAATACTTCGTCTTCTTCCAGCAAGTATTGTCTTCTAGCAAGTATTATCTATCATATGTTTCTGCAATAACTAGTCTTCTTAAAGAGATAAATTTCCCTGTTCCCAACCCCATGTACAAAATATTCTCCTAGCAACTGTTACCTATTAATTGCCTTACTTTAGCCTTCTCATTCCGCATTCCAGTAGATGGATTAATATTTTACTGTAGGGCAAAAACAGTTGGACCATAGATTGGGCAAACAGAAATAGATATCCTTCTTTCTCAACAAAAATATATCTTAGAAGTGTTGAGACAATTTTTTATGCAAGAGTGTAAACCAGCTTTATTACCTTCAGAGTTAAATCTCAAATTGTCCTTAGAAACGGACCAGGAGGATGCAGATATCACACTTTACTAGAACGCGTGTGCGGCCAATGCAATGCATTAATTAGAAATGGATGTGAAGGCATTCACGTGCATTAGTTGTGGTTGTGTCGTGAATGTGCGCAATGCATCCAAGACAATATGTATGTAGGTGCAATAGACACATATACATAATGAACAAACTTTACCTTTTAAAGTGTACACATAATATGAAGTTCAAATGCAAAATATTTTTTGGTGCAAATAGAGATTATGTCCGTCAATCTCAATGGATCCACATCATGAAGAACCCGTCCCAACGAACCATGTCCCACGCGCCTTTCGTGATCTACGATGATTAATTAATGCTCACCATATGCTCGCTAATGTTTACTAGCCAAGACAGAGCTCGGGCTGGTCGCCTTGAAGGCTTTGCTTAAATCGAGCTCGAGCTCGGCGGCTACCGCCTTGAAGGCCTTGGAGCTCTAGCCTTGGGTCTTGAAGTCTGCTGAAATTGAAGCTTAAATCTTCACTTTCAATCTCGAGTCTCATTTGCTCAAATTTTAAATCGCATCACCCAAATCGGAGACTCAAGGGATGCATTGGAAAAGGCATGCGTTATCGTTGATGCAAATTTTCCTTTGTTAACGCTAAAGCAAGGTCTGCACTGCCGGTTAAAGGGTCAAATCCCTTTCTCGCCCATTACGACAAAATAAATGGGCTCGCCCCTCCAGGGCTCTCCCATTTATTTGCCATAATGGGCTCTAAAGGGAGTTTGACCCCTTCATCTTGATTGGGTCCATAGGTCCATTGACCTTCGTGGATGATACAAGTCATCCAATTCAATTCAATTCGACTCATTTGATGTATTGATACAACCAATAAGATAATATCATTATTTGATTGTGATGTGATGCCATCTCTTTAATGTGATGATACATCCAATAAGTTAATATCATTGTAATGCGACGCCACTTCTTTAATGTGTTGAATACAATTAATATCATGGTTGGTCGTCATTTTTTCCATCATTTTTTCCAGCGATCTATTTTGATTATGTGATGTGGCATTGCCAATATCCTACAATATTGGGTCCTTTTAATCCAGTTAACAAAACAGAAAAATTTATATGTTCTTGATACGGCACCTAGTCATGGAAGGTAAAATTGACGGTAAAGAGAGATTAATTTTGATTTAGGTAACGACATAGTCTGATCAAGAAACACCATAGCCTACTTAATTGAAATTGTCGATTTAGACCGTTTCTAAACTAAGGAAAACTCAAGCTCTTTGATTTTGGTTGCAAATCCATTCGAATGGGATTAATTCAAGAATCGCCATCGCCGAAGCCGCAAAAATGCCTCGGCCAACCATGATATTATAAGGATAAGTCAACCGCTCCATGATTCATCCGCTTGTAGCTCCCCGCTAATGCCCGGTCGTGCCAAATCGGGAATCATGTCCAAGTTGTCTTACCCTTAATATACAAATAAATAATATCAATATTTGATTGTAATGTGATGTCGTCTCTTTAATTTGTTGACACAAACCAAAGTAACACAATCGACCCCAAATTTTGGTCCACGTTGAAAGCTCTAGTTTTCATAGGTCTATTGTACTTTATTCGGACAATAGTTGCTTACAAATATCACGAGGGGCCTAGTCGAAGAAGTTCGATGGTATTTGTTAGTCGCTAGAACCCCGCAAAAGAGCCTAGGCATCAGGACACCAAAGAAATTTCAAGTTGGCTACAGTCCACATGGCTAAAGATTAAGGTGAAGTGGACCAAACTTAAAATTGGCAATTGCAAGAAAGGCACCTAGATGGGCGGGACCCTTTGAGATAACCGAGAGGATAGGTTCTCAAGCCTACATGTTGAATCTTACGCACATTTGAAGGTCCATAAAGTCTTTTCATGTGAGCCTTCTAAAGAAGCATATACACGATCCGAAGAGATCCTTGATACGCCTACACTTCTGGAGATGACGGAAGGTCAATTGGAGATTGTGCCTGAGGCTCTTCTTGATCGTGCATATAAGTAGACCCGCAGGACTCGAATATTTAAAGATTTGGTAAGTGGAAACACTTACCAACGTAAGATGCAACCCCTGGCTTCTTAAAGCGGTTTGGATAAAGCTTACCCGGACTTTATGCGGCAATGCCGAGTCCAAACCATTCATGATACTTTTCGACTCCAACTCTAATGATAAGCACTACATTATGGATCCTTACAAGGGTCATGTGAGTGTTGATGCAACAGGGGATCATATAAGAAGTTGGGTTAGAGGTATCCTAGATGGGGAAGTGGGCATATAGGCATTCATGATAGGGGCGCATTCGTCAATGGCTATAATGGGAACAATGCCATTCCTTATTCGATCGACACGGAAATGCAAGCCTTAGGCATGATAGGATTTCCTACCTTCCTATTTCTTTCTTTCTTTAAGGTGGTGGTCCCTTCAACCACACTATCTCAATTATTTATTAGTACTAATGTACTGTAATTTCAAGAGCCGTGAGTGCATACTATGATACTGCAGTAAGAGTTTAGGCCTTGTGCAGGGGCGCCTCTTGTTGTTTCAATGTGCCTACATGTGCGTTTTCCCTATAATCTTGTGCTGATAATCTGTATTGTCTATTGTTAATGGACTCCGACACTTATGTAATTCTATATTACATTATGAAGCAAGTTTATTTTCTCACACTATCTCAATTATTTATTAGTCCGATGTCTTTGTAATTCTTGAGCCAAGATGATATTATTATGATACATGTAGAAGAGTTTAGGCCTTGTCTGGGGCCGCCTCTTGTTGTTTCAATGTGTCTACATGTGTGTTTTCCTATAATCTTGTGTTGATAATCTGTATTGTCTATTGTTAATGGACTCCGGCACTTATCTAATTCTATATTACATTATGAAGCAAGTTCATTTTCTCTAACTTAATTGTTTTCTTATTAAACTAACCCCAATGCTGAGGACAACATTATTCCAAGGGGAGAATGTGACGTTCTACTGTTTATATGGTATACATATACATATTATGACATGTCACCAGGGTATAGGTAGACCTTTATGGGTCATTAGGGGATAACTTGGGTTAACCCAAAAGGGCTTTTATTAGCTATGCTAAATTATTAATAAGTTAAATAACCTAATTAGGCTAATTAATGTATTAATTAGCAGTGATGACTTTATCATCCTCTAGCTGCTTCTAAACTATAGAAATGGTGGCGATTGTTGCCTATTTTTCTAACATTTTTATAGAAACGAATTTAGTAGAATTGGATGTTTTACCATAAAATTGAGGTTTTTGCTATAAAATGTCCATTAATTTGGCGAATTTACTATAATTGGGATGCAATATTATCAAATTTTGGCGATTTTATGAAGTTCTTTAGTGTACGCAGCCTAGTAAACCATCGAATCCAGATTTTAAAAAATGGTAAAATATAGCAACTTTACGAAGTTTCACACCTTAAAGTCATCACTGATTAATTAGTAAAGGTTAGCTAATTAGGGAGTGCATATAGCCGAAATTGATTGGCCAGGGGGAAGTTGCTAATATTGGCGTCCAAATTGAGTCTCTACCCCTGATTCTGCCCCAAATCGATTTGAGAAGAGTTGGAGGAAAGAGGAGCTCCCAGCCAACCAAACCACAAGAATGGAAGCCTTTCGTGATAACGGTTCTAGCCAAGAAACCGTTTAGTCTCTAGATAGCTTGTGCTTCAGCTAAGCCTTGTATGATTAGATGCATGGTTAATTTCTCTATTATGTATTGTTAAGATGATGATGGATACTTTGCTTATGATTATGTTCTCTCTTTCTGTTTCTCCTATGTGTCTCGGGTTAAGGGCGGGTAGAGACCTAAAAGCTAGAACCCTTTAAGACCCAGTGAATAGTAGATATGTCTCTAGCTAGAACCCTTAAGACCCAGTGAATGCGGCCTGTGCATAAGAGGCCACCTGGTTGTGGATGCTATATGCTGTGGTTCAGCACCAGATAACGGGTATGATGGTGAAACAGGGGTGGGATCTTGCCTAGCTAGGCTACAAGATTTTTATAGTGTGCTAGGCTTATGGCCGGTCACTGAAGAGGGCTGGGTATGGGTCTGACGCTCCCTGGGTCGCCAGATGAGTGCCTATATATGGACATCTTGGGACTCAAACGGACGCGGTGAGTCGGCCTTTATATTTCGGAAGTAAGTGGGAGATGCACGGATGCGGAGTCTGGCGATGTGGCTTGCGTGTTCTCTAACACACCCAGGGATCCATCATAACTGGGGAGGGGACGCCTCCATGACCTACCTCATCAGATCGTGGAGATGTAACTCAGAGTAGTCTCATAGGGGTGACTCCATGAGATTGCGTTCTCCGAAAGGCTACAATCATGCCATAGCATGTTTTATCCTATTTGCAAAGTGTGCACAGGAGGGGTGGATGGAGTGGACTACCGTTACTCCATGCAAAAGGGCTTTCGAGAGTCTCAAAAATGCATTTGTGTATTGTGATCCAGGTGGGTCAATTTTTTACTCTAACCATTCAAAAGACAAAAAAAAAAAAAAAAACTTTGTATCTATATAACAAGGCGTACGTAGCATAACTTAGATAAAATTTAACTAGAAATTTCCTACGGTCTTGTCTTTTCTGATCCTTCGGGCCATGTTCATGTCTTTGAGCACATAATAGCCGCTCTCTTGGCATAAGTTGCACAAAAGTTGGCCTCTTCAAAAAGCTGAGACAGCTCTGCTTCAACGGCTTCCTGGCAAGATCGCATCATCATTGGTATGACCTTATGGTTCGTCATGAAGTCGTGCATGACCCCTTGAAGAAGGCGCTCGAATGGAGCTTTCCGAATCAACAAGTTGGTGCACTATTGGAAGTGTCAGATCTCGCAAAATGCCCTGGTGTGCTTGGAATTGGGTTCTGGCGGACCCTCTTCGGTGATTCTAAGATAATACCATTGTAATGTGATGCCACTTCTTTAATAATGTGTTGAATACAACTAATATCATGGTTGGGCCATCATTTTTTCCAACGATATATGGCATTGCCAATATCCTAGAATGGTAATTGGGTCACAAAATTCTCGGTTACTTGTTGATCCAGTTAACAAAACACAAAAATTTATATGTTCTTGATGCGACACCTAGTCGTGGAAGGTAAAATTGACGGTAAAGAGAGATCCAATCTTGACTTGGGTAACGACATAGTCTAATCAAGAAACGCCATAACCTATGGATTGAAATTGTGAGATTTAGACCCGTTCTCAAGTAAGGAAAACTTTGAAGCTCTTTGATTTTGGTTGCAAATCCATTTAGAATGGGACTAATTCAAGAACCGCCATCGCGCGAGCCTCAAAATGCCTCGCCAACCATGATATTATAAGGATAAGTCAACTGTTCCATGATTCATCCGTTTGCAGCTCTCGGCTAATGCCCGTCGCTGCCAAACCTTAATATACAAATAAATTTAATATCAAAATTTGATTGTAATGTGATGTCGTCTCTTTAATGTGTTGACATAGCCAAAGTAATGCTTACATTTGGACACACCCATTCGATTGGAATGTGACACCTTAAGCGATAGAGCCAATATTGACAAAGTCAATACTGAACCCATTAGAGGCAAAATGAAGTTTAAAATCGTCCTCATAAGAAAACTCCACGTCATTTCATATAAAAATTTAAAAAATATCTTAAAAATACCAAAAGAATCAGAGCCTTGTCTTATTATGCTAAGAGAGATCGGGTGGATTGCTACCCTCCATCTAAAGCGGACTTACTTGAGGCAAATTTTCGTTTCCCCCCGTCAGCCATCGATCTGAACCTATACTCGAGAGATCGCCCGCCAAGTAAAAAGTAGACCCGGACTCAAGCTGAGGGACACAGTGGAAGTTTTGTTTTCGACTACTCATGATGGCAATTTCGGAAGCAATCATAGCTATTTAATTTGAATTCACGGTATCCTTCTCCCCCCATTTGTATCTCTAAGTGCTTTATGATGACTATGGCGAAAATTTACCTTCCTTCTATTGATTATTTGGAAACATGGCGCTTGAGGAAAGAGAATCGGAAGAGAGTTGGATTTACAATTTGAAAGCCAGTTGAGAGACATGGGTGCAAAAGCATGCATTTATAGGCGGATATGATATATATCAAAAGGATCCTATATTTCGGGAGGCCTCAGAATTCAAGTCTGTAAGTGATCTAATGAAGTTTGCATGTGAAACTAGGTTTGCTAGGATCCGCGGAAAAACATGCACAAAGTACATAAACCAAATTTTGCACTTTCAGTTACGGTGTTGTCGGTTTTAGCATAAGAAAGAATGATCACTCATTGAAGATACTAGAATTCCGAAAAATTCAATTGCTAGAGAAGATAGCATCACGGAGAGAAGTTTGTGTAGCATGCATAATGCATTATGTTATAAGGAGACAACTCTCATGCAAATGGATAGCCAACTTAAATGCATGAGAAGCAAATTCAATGCTGTGAGAAAGAAATGCCAAGACATTTGAGGAGTAGGCTAAACCGCTTGAAAAAAAGACACCACAAGGATATAGAGAAAGGATAAGAAAGAGCAAGCCGAGATTGAAGAACTCAAACCTACTTGTGGGAGCTGGAAGAGAGAATCCGTAATCAAGCCAGGCCCTCAACTCAAAGAAGGATAAAAAGTTTGTGCGAAAGAATGTTGGTAATATTGTTAAATCAATTGCATCAAAAGCTGAAATCTTGTCATTGTTGAGTGATCCAATGAATGTTGGCCTTGAATTGGTGTATTAGAGATGGTTATGAAAGAGATTAGTGCCAAAATAAATGAAGAAAGATGTGCAGCGGCATGTGATACAATTGGCATCGGAGAAGGGTACTGAAGTTTATTCAAAACTTTTCATGAGGCCATTAGATCATTGGGAACTAAGAAGGTTGTCATTCCCGTCCTTATGCAATTGAGTCTATTCGAAAGAAGGAACATTACGGTGGAGGAGATCTTTGGAAAGATGTACTCTATTGAGGCTGGTCATACTCAGGAATTTGAAAGGTAAGAAAAGATAGTGCATGTGATATCATTGGCTTGAATGAAAGGAATAATGTTTGGTTTGATCTCGAGGCTTTGTTGAAGTTCATGGTTGTTTATTACAATGTCTACGAAGCCAATGTAGAAGAAACTCTCGACATTTGTATTAAACTTTGAGATGGAATTGACAAGTCAAAAAAAGTATGAGAGGGTTTCTATAGTTTTTATGAATTATCGCGCTCTCTCGACTATGCGAGAAGAGGTCAATTACCTAAGCGAGAAAAGAGATGTAGAATGGTTCTCATGATAATCGGAGAGCACACATGGTGGTGGGCATGTTTTGGTGAGAAAAAGAAAAACTATGAGGTCCTAAAATGGGTTATGAACTTGGCCGACATCCCAAGATTAATTAGTCTTTATGAAGCTGGGCAAAGATTGGAGGTGGAAGGCCCACAGGATCATTCAAGGTGAGGTTCCATCTTCTTTGCCGAGACTTGAAGGCCGAAAAAAGCTTTGTATAATATATCTTCCACACCAGCACACAAACCTCAAGGGCGCATATATTGTTCATACACTTTGAAGAAGAGGACAGGACAAAGTATTAGTACTTTAACATGCAACAAAAAATCTGCCACCTAGTCGAGACAAGGAAGATCCAAAATGGATGCGATGTGCCCATTCCTCTAGAAAGGGTTCATCCATGTACTTTACATGCAATGGCAATACGTATTGTTGAAAATGATACATGCTAGTTGTTGTTTTGTTTGGAACTTGAGAAACAAAAAAGATAGGATGGAAGGTATTGCGGGTAGAAGGTTTTCTCGATGCTAGGGATTACATGGCGGTTGTGTTAAGCTAGAAGCGGGGATACAAAGACATCTAGCAAAAGCTCGGGCCAGCCAAAGTGTATTTTTAGGTGGTGAAAAAGCCGCGACACTTCTTGGCAAACCAAATAGACCCTAAAAGCGCAAAGTGCGTATGAGTTTAGTGGCTATGGGCCGGGTTCTTTGAGAGAGATAGAAATGATGGAGCAAATAGTGCATTAAAAAGGAAGATAGAGGTTTGGCATGCATTTTCAAAATTAAATTTCTTTGTTACAAAAGCATTCAGACAAAAAGGAAGATGTTGTAGAGTTCAAAGCTAAGGTGACCGGTTTCACGGAGAGCATACATTAATGCATGGGGAGAAAGTGAGGTAACACATTACATTCATTTGTTACATGCACATGGCCCATGGTTAGCGAGAAAAGTATGGTAGTCTTGCAATTTGGAATGCCACCAGGGGGATGGAAAAGTCTAAGCAGGGCAAGATAGCTTTCCATCGATCAAGCGGAGAGGTGGAAACTCTACCATGTCAAAACCTTTGCATGGATATTGTGAATGGTTTTATAGGTTGGCTTGCTCGGCATAGAGGAATAACGAGGCTGACGGAAGGGTCTGCGGTGTTGCAATAGATCAAGTTGTTGTTGAATTAAGGAAGAGAAGGAGGATGTTTGGATGAATTCAAATGCTGGATTGCCTCACTTAGAGAATGGAGAACCAGCGGAAAAAAGGACAAGTGCGTAGAGATTTAAGGTATATGTTTCAATGCCTTTTGCTTTTGCTTCGGATAAAGAATACTTGAGTCATTCTAGTTTATTCTTTGAGAAAGAAATTTCTCACTTCATTAATTGGTGCAACTTTAATGGCGGAGTCCTAGATGCTTCATCTAAATGCATATAGCAAAAACTTTGTGATCATGCATATATTGCATGAGGCCCGATCCTGTTTTATGTGGAGATGCGGTGGTAGGATTGGTCAAGGAAAGGTTAATGAGAAGAGAGTACAAAGGCTGACCATAAGGACTTAAAAGCTTGCTTCATTGTGCAATATAAGGCAAAGCGAGGTTAACAATATATGTTTTCAGGGAACACCAAGTTGTTGATTAAAAGCTAAATTTGCATATACCTTTGCCCAATCAAAGTTTGTTGGATCTTTCAAAAAATGCTCTAAAGGTGTGAATATCGGACCAAAGTAACTTCTTGTTAACCAAGGTGAAAACAAAGACAAACCCGAGGCAGATATAATATGGGCTATAAAGCAAGCTACATCTCGGTTTACGTCTAAAATCGCATCAACTCCTATCAACTTTTAATCAAACTAAAAGTTGTTACATAGCATCAATAAAACCATAATAAAACCATATTATATTATATCAGGAAACTTGTTCACAGTACAGTTTTCACATACCAAAAAACTGAAGCATAAAGTATACCAAAAAACTAAAGCATATTAAGATATGTTCTGGAGCCGAAAAACTTGAAGAACATAAGATAGTATTTATAAAAGAGCAGATCACTTCAATCAGGCATCTTCAGCTGAATTTTGAGGGCACCGTCTCCATCAACTTCAGTCTTCATCTTGAGAAGGCGTTCCTCATGGTAGCAGGAACGATCCACCCACTGCTGCACTTTTCCAGAAACTAAAGCTCCTTTCTCTTGCAAAATCATCACCTCGGAGCATGTAAACCGAGCTCTTACACTAATTTTTTGAAGCGGTACTGAGAAGAACAGAAATTCCTCCATTTGGCCTCTTTGGGTGAGTCATCTCCCGCCATTAGACTGTGAAGCAATGAAAACAGGTTGTGAAGCAACGCAATCGGAACCTTCGAAATTTATGGGTAAATTTTGCATGCATAAATCATTACTATATAGATCCTACATAGGCTAAGGACACTAAATACATCACTATCCTATATAGATCCTATATAGGACACTAAGGACCTATATAGGACACCTATATTAGAATATTTAGAATTCATATTAGAAACTTTTATTTGTTTAAAGAAATTTATTTGTGCCCGTCATCTTACCATGTCTTCATACCGTCATGCCATGTGGACAAGTATTGGATTTTTTTTTTTTTGGGGGTAGTATGTGGCGGTCCATGGCAGCATTCAATGGGCCAAGTCATCAAAACGTGTTATGCCATAGTCATAATCACCACATCTTTGTCATCATGTGCCAGTCCATGTGAGTCCAAGTACATTTGGAAGTACTAGATGTCTAAAATAATTAAAATTGAATTTCCTAACAACCATGGGTGCTTTTACCCCAAGATGTCACAATTCAAAATTTGACTTTATAACACCCATGGTGCTCCTTTACAAGTTTTCTTTTTTTTTTTTTTGGGTAGTCTATGTGGCAGTCCATGCCAGCATTCAATGAGCCAAGTCTTAGAACACGTGTTATGCCATAGTCATAATCACCACATACTAAGTCCAAGGCATGTAAGTAGTCCATGTCTAAGATAATTAAAATTGAATTTCTAACAACCATGGTGCTTGCCCAAGATGTCACAATTCATAAATTGACTTTACCCATGGTGCTCCTTAAAGTGGACATTTGGTTCTCCTAGAGAGTATCTATATGTTATATTTTTAAACTATACTTGGAGACACTAAGCAAGTGCCAAATCCTAGTTACTTGGCTCATAAAAAAAATCTTCTTATGTCCCTACTTCGTCAATGTATTGTACCTTTTATTCACTCAAAATGTGATCAACTTTTGTTACACCCTCATCCATATTCAAACATGGTTTAGGTTTAGGTTTTAGCGTGCTTTATAAGATTTGGTCTTTCTTTGAACCAAACTAAGGTCTTATGCTCAATTTAGGTTTAGCATTATATTTTGTTATTGCTTTTTATCTTTTGAGGATCATTTAAACGAATAAAATAAAAGACTTGAAGAAAGAAATTTACAAAAACGTAAGGTTTGGACATGATGAACAAACTTACATTCTTATATGATCAAATCAAAAGAACTTACATACAACAAATGAATGAACAAGTTTGAGTTTACAAGTTCCTCCAAAGAAAGAATAGATATTCCAAGCTTAATAGTAATGAGAACTCAAAAGGGCCAATTTAAGAGCATGATTTTAACCAAACGCTTCACACATATCCATTGATGGAAGAAACAATAACATGCTAAAATGACTTTGCAGGCGAAATGCAAAACAACAATTTTCATTGATAAAAGTTGTTCATTACACAAAATATAGTTGTGCAAGCGCCATGCCAACCTGATCTTAAAACCTGAGCTTCAAATCGAGGGGATGGGAGTGCAATTTTGCATAATCGACATTCTCTTCAAAAAGCCAATCTTTGGTCATTATGCATGAATTGGAAGTCAAAAGTTGGTGAATAGCTCCCAATAGCTGTCGGCATTCCATCAATGACCATTCACCATCAACATCTAACATTTCCTCCTTTCCTCGATAATATGAAACTGTAATTGTATTGTTGCCTTACTACACTTATCTTCCCACATTGTTCCATATCCATTTGCCTTCCTTCTTGCTCCTTTTTTTCCTTTCAACATAAAATTGCAATATAAGGATTAAGCTGGGAATTACATTGCACGAAATGTAACACATATAGGATTCTAATTAGCAACTATGTAGTTCTGAATTCTTACATATGGGATAACATTACACGAAAAGTAATACTCTTTCGTGTCAATTTCACAGATTGTGAGGCGCCTTGAGTTTCATACAACTTCTTCTTCCATTCTCCAAAAAATCATCTCAAGCTCCTCTGCACTTAAGTCTTGAAAGCGTAAGTTTGCGGTGCTAAATCTCATGCCAATAACATCTTTTAAAAATATATGCAAAAATCTTGAATGGCATAAATAATTTAATACCACATCTCACTCCACCTCTCTCGTTAACATTCTTCCAACTTCTCTTGCAACCATGGATCGGGATAATGTTACCAACTCCCAGTCATTAAAGTTCTTGGACAAACATGAGAGATTTGGAGCGGCAACCTCGATAAGTAACCAAGACTACCTTCGTCCTTGAATAATGATATTTATAGAACCAAATGCCATTTTCTTTTCAAAGCATTTTTGGGGTGTATCAGCAAAATAACAATCTGCCAATACTAAAGTGATGAGCGTCCAACCGCTTGTTATGCTCTTAGCGAAAGCTGTCTCCTTGTGATCGAGGAAGAACATATACAATTTGGTTCCATCTTAGGAAATTCTGTTGTCTTAAATATATCTTCCTTTTGCATATCTTGTGCGAGTGCATGCATAACTACAACCTCATCAATAGTCTTTCAGGCGCCAAACACAAAACCAAGTACTTGTGCTTTCAATGAGTTTGAATAACATCCACTTTCCTTCTCTTGACACGTGAGGACCGTATTTCCTCGGTGACATCGTCACCCATGATCCTCAAAGAATTTCCATGTCAATTCAATCTCCATTTGCCCTTTCTGTATTTCCTCAATACAATCACTGCGTGGGTTCGAACCGCCTCATCCTTCACAAAAAACACCATATGTTAATATAAAGAGAATACCAAATGTTAATCAAAGATTTCAGACCATGAGAGCATGAATAATAACTACCTTATTACGAAAGGAAATACAAACCAACATGCACATACTAGCAAGCATGCGTCTTGAGAATAGATGGCTTAGGCAGCCCTTCTATGTAGTAAAATTTTATTTAGCAATAGTTGTACAAAATTCCGGTACAACTTAGTAAAACTTTGATCTTTGCAATTGAATTGCTAAAGTTATACTTCCTCATGAGAAGGTAAGACTATTGCAAACAGAAGCACATGAAATATAGAAAATTAATGAGCACAGAACAAATACTAAACTCAAAAGAAAGCTTACCTAAAATATGAAGTTTGTTGTGAGAAAACTGCGTGTCATTCCACACCAATACACAATCTGGAAACATGGTTGGAACCTGAAACCTGAAAATATAATAAATACAGCATCAAATTCAAGAGAACAAAACAAATATTATAATGAAAATCAAGCTTACCTGAACAGTGACGATTGTTCTGAAACAACTCCGTGCCATTACAACCTCAGTTCATGCTCATACAAAGATTAAGGGCAATGCAACATGTAGATACGTTAGCCTGAGCCATGCCAGCCACCTTCAGTAAATGAAAACAAGTTATAAACCAAGGAAACAATAGCAAACCCCAATAATACGGCATTTCCAAACCTGCAAGCTCCCAGAAGATTCTTCAAATGAAACGGGAAACTCCTAAACTATATTTATGATCGTCAAAATGCAAGGAAATGGCTCTTCATCCCATATTAGGCATTAGATTGAGAAGATCGATTCTTCTAAGCGAAAGAAGGAGCGGGAAGGGGAACGAAGGAAGCAGAACAGAAAATCGATGGGGGATTTTCTCGTATCCCGTCTCTGATTTGGTAAGAGCCAAGAATGGATGACACGTAGGATGCCCTAAAATTTGATTGGTTCGAGTCTCCTTCGAGTTTGCTGACTGGATACGCCACTTTAGGATGAAATGGCATCCCAATATACCTCTAATGATTATTTATAATCTAATTGAATTACCTGAAAAAGACGTCTTTTTTTTTTTTTTTCCCTCGAATGTCAAAGATATATATTATATGAAATATAAATAACATAAGGAAGGATTAGATGAGTTGGAAATAACCTCCCGAATCATGTCCTTTTCCTCATCTGATAACTTAAAACTTGAAATTGAAGCTTAGACTTGACGTCTTGGAGCAGATTGAGTGATAGAAAACTTTCCTCAGAAGATGAACTAGTTGCCCTCTTCTAGACCATCCAACAAATGATAGCTTCTAGGCTACCTCTATCTTCTCTTCTAGGCAAGCTTGACGATGTTAATTTGTAGGAAAAGACCCAACAATTAAGTGTTGGCTACTAAGGCTGGGTTCACATGCAACCATCATCGGAGAGGGGCCCTGTTTTGCCATGTGCTAATTGGCGATGACAGGTGATGGTCCATGTAAAAGGGTGAGCCTTTTTACACGATGGTGATGGCGTCTTCACTGCATGTGGACCGGCCCTAAGACGATAGCGAGAACGGGTCTTTGAGTTCATGCTGGCTACTAAGGCTATACGGTCTACGTGCATGCCCACATACATTGAATGTCAACACGAAGGTAGAAGCAGAGATCAATGGTTTTGGTCTCCTAATTGGGGACAAAATCAAAGGCACTCTACCAACTCCGAATAGAGGGGCCACTTCTCCTATTGCAATATGCAACTACGATGTTGAAGTGGGCCGGACCCTAAATTAATGCCAAGGAATATACTTACATATTACAAACGCTAGAAGATCTGTAGCAGCGGCCGGGGCTAGAGATCATGGTGCGGAAGAGAATATTGAGCTATTGCCTCAAAGCTTTAATTTCATTCTATATTTTGGCACCCCTGCTTCCTAATGCCAACTCTAACCAAACAGAGTGGCGTAAAGGTACGTATGTGTCTAACAATGACTCCGGCGATGACCTTGAAGTCATCAACGATCGACAGCTCACAGGCCGCTACGCAAAGCTTCAAGCTAACAGTACTACTAAAGTAGGATATGCATATGCACTCTGGTTTGTGAACGACGGAAAGCTCCATTTCTACACTCTCTCAGTTATTTTATATGATTTTGCAAATTTTGACAATGGTCCTAAAATGAATGCAAGCATCATTTGGACTGTAAGCAGTAGCCACCATGTCGGAGAGAATGCAACCTTTAATTTTACATCAGATGGTAATCTAGAGCTCAACGATGGTCGTGGAAAGCTCGCTTGGTCCAGCAAAACTCAGGGTATAGGTGCGCAGTATCTCTCGATGTCAGAAACAGGAAAGTTGATTCTGAAGAATCAGTCCCGTATAATTGTTTGGGAAAGCTCTGATACTTCCAATCATAAGACTAATTGGAGCGCCATTGCAGGTGGAATCGTAGGGGGTCTGTTGGCCATAATTATAGTAATTGTTGTCACGTTCAGATATGTTTTAAGGCCCAACAAATCAGCCATGTCCTCAGAAGATGACGAATCAAGTTTGCATGGTTCGTTGCAAGCCGTGCTTCCAACCAAATTCTCATCCCGTGAGCTAAAATTGATAACAGAGGATTTCTCCCAGCCTATTGGCTCTGGTGCTTATGGAGAAGTGTATAGAGGAAAACTCGTAAATGGCACAGAAGTTGCTGTGAAGAATCTGATAAATTTGCAAGCTGACCACAAAGCATTCTATACAGAGATTGCAATTCTTGGTAGAAGCCAGCACCAAAATCTTGTGCGCTTGTTGGGTTATTGTGCCAAGGCTTCGAGGAGCATACTGGTCTATGAATTCATGAAAAATGGCTCCCTTGATAGATGGTTGTTTGGAGACATGCCACGCTTAACATGGAGACAGAGATTTGATATTATTGTTGGAACTGCAAAGGGGCTTGCATATTTGCATGAAGAATGTTTTGAAAAGATTATTCATCTGGATGTGAAGCCACAAAACATTCTCTTGGACTCAGAGCTCCGTCCAAAGATTGCAGATTTTGGAATTTCCAAGCTTGTAGGCAGGGAGCAGAGTTTAGAGATGACAAAGATGAGGGGCACCCCTGGTTATCTGGCTCCAGAATGGCTGATTGAAGGAGTTGTGACAGAAAAAGCTGACGTATATGGATATGGTGTGGTATTGTTTGAGATTTTCAGTGGCAAGAAGAGCAGGGAATGTCTGAATAAAGTTTTCCAGTACCATACTTGGCAAAAGGATGGGAATAATCCCCTTATGGAATTGATTGATTCTGGTATTGCCGATTGTGTAGACCTCAAGGAGGCAGAGAGGGTAGTGGAAATTGCATCTCTTTGCATTCAAGATAATCCAGCAGCAAGACCAAGTATGAGTAAAATAGTCCAGATGTTGGAAGGAGTGGTCCCCATTCCTAAACAATGTTCAATCAATGTCCAGTCTCGCCTTAATTTCATGGGCAACTTGGAAGTGTATAGTTCCACGTCCTCCTCCTTCACACCATCTGGTGGTCTGTCATTCTGCTCCACACCCTCTGAACCGTCTGCACATTAAGGTTACCAACGCTTCCACTTATGTTTGTTTGTAAATTATTTTTTTCATGGTTTTCCACTAGTATTTTAGTGGTGTCATATTTTAGTGTTGGGCCCTAGAGTCACAAATGGTGTCATATATGGTATATAACAAAATCATATTTGGCGACTAGTGTGGAATAAAATACTTAATTTTATACCGTTCCATAGCCCTTGGTGGTCTACGTGGGCATTAAAATTTCTATTTATCTATCATTTCTATTATCTATCTTTAACCTACAAATCCCTCGACTACTTTAGAAACAGGTTAGATTGAAATCAGCTATTTAGTCGAATGGCTCATATTCGCCACATTTTATCGATAAACCATCTCGTTCTGTTTATCTTGATAAACCGTCGGAAGCATCTCAGCAAGCATCTCGGCGAGCATTTCGGCCTATCAAATATAAGCATCTCAAATAAGACAGAGCTCGGCCGGGTCGCCTCTTGAAGGCTTTGCTTAAATCGAACTCGAGGCTCGCCACGCCTTGAAGGCCTTGGAGTTTCAGCCTTGGCAGGTCTTGAAATGGGGAAATTGAAGCTTAAATCCTTCTTTTGAATCTCAGTCTCTTTGCTCAAAATTTTAAATCGCGATCACCCCAATAGAACTCAGGGATAGCATTGGAAAAAGGCATCGCGGTTATCGTTGATGCAAATTTTCCTTGTTGCCGCTAAGCGCCTCAGTTCCTAGCAGGTTAAGGGGTCAAATTTTTCTAGCCCATTCTGAAAAATAAATGGGCTCCCCTCCAGGGCTCTCCCATTTATTTGCCATAATGGGCTCTAAAGGGGAGTTTGACCCCTTCATCTTGATTGGGTCCATAGGTCCATTGACCTTCGTGGATGATACAAGTGATCAATTCAATTCAATTCGACTCATTTGATGTATTGATACAACCAATAAGATAATATCATTATTTGATTGTGATGTGATGCCATCTCTTTAATGTGCTGATACATCCAATAAGTTAATATCATTGTAATGCGACACCACTTCTTTAATGTGTTGAATACAATTAATATCATGGTGGGTCGTCATTTTTTCCATCATTTTTTCCAGCGATCTATTTTTGATTATGTGATGTGGCATTGCCAATATTATCTAGAATATTGGGTCCTGTTGATCGATTAACAAAAGCGAGAAAAATTTATATGTTCTTGATACGGCACCTAGTCATGGAAGGTAAAATTAATGCGAAAAGAGATTCAATTTTGATTTAGGTAACGACATAGTACGATCAAGAAACACCATAGCCTACACAATTGAAATTGTCATATTTGGACCGTTCTAAACTAAGGAAAACTCTGAAGCTCTTTGATTTTGGTTGCAAATCCATTGAATGGGATTAATTCAAGAACGCCATCGCTTTGAGCATAAAAATGCCTGCCAACCATGATATTATAAGGATAAGTCAAGCGCTCCATGATTCATCCGTTTGTAGCTCCACGCTAATGCCGGTCGTGCGAATCGAGGAATCATGTCCAAGTTATCTTACCCTTAATATACAAATAAATAATATCAATATTTGATTGTAATGTAATGTCGTCTCTTTAATTTTTGTTGACACGACCAAAGTAACACACTGACCCCAAATGTTGGTCCCTTTGTTGAAAGCTCTAGTTTTCATAGGTCCACTGTACTTTTATTCAGACAATAGTTGCTTACAAATATGTAGGGCCTAGTCGAAGAAGTTCGATGGTATTTGTTAGGTTGCTAGAACCGACAAAAGAGCCTTCTTTGATAGGCATCGGACACCAAAGAAATTTCAAGTTGAGCGAGTCCACATGGCTAAAGATTAAGGTGAAGCGGACCAAACTTAAAATTGGCAATTGCAAGAAGTCGGCACCTAGATGGGCGGGGACCCTTTGAGATAGAGGATAGGTTCTCGAGGCCTACATGTTGAATCTACTCTTCGCACATTTGAAGGTTCATAAAGTCTTTCATGTGAGCCTTCTAAAGAAGCATACACGATCAGAAGAGATCCTTGTCCTACACTTCTGGAGATGACAGAAGGTCAATTGGAGATTGTGCCTGAGGCTCTTCTTGATCGTGCATATAAGTAGACCCGCAGGACTCGAATATTGCAGTATTTGGTAAGTGGAAACACTTACCAACGGAAGATGCAACCTGGCTTCTTAAATCGGATTTGGATAAAGCTTACCCAGACTTTATGCGACAATGCCAGGGCCAAACCATTCATGATACTTTCGACTCCAACTCTAATGATAAGCACTACATTATGGATCCTTACAAGGGTCATGTGAGTGTTCGATGCAACATGGATCATATAAGGGGTTGGGTTAGAGGTATCCTAGATGGGGAAGTGGTGGTCCCTTCAACCACACTATCTCAATTATTTATTAGTACTAATGTCTTTGTAATTACTGAGCCGATGGTGCATACTATGATACACTTGAGAAGAGTTTAGGCCTTGGGGCCGCCTCTTGTTTGTTTCAATGTGTCTACATGTGTGTTTTCCCTATAATCTTGTGTTGATAATCTGTATTGTCTATTGTTAATGGACTCCGGCACTTATGTAATTCTATATTACATTATGAAGCAAGTTTATTTTCTCACACTATCTCAATTATTTATTAGTCTTGATGTCTTGTGTACCAAAGAGGCGATGGCATACTATGATACATGTAGAAGAGTTTAGGCCTTGTCTGGGGCCGCCTCTTGTTGTTTCAATGTGTCTACATGTGTGTTTTCCTATAATCTTGTGTTGATAATCTGTATTGTCTATTGTTAATGGACTCCGGCACTTATCTAATTCTATATTACATTATGAAGCAAGTTCATTTTCTCTAACTTAATTGTTTTCTTATTAAACTAACCCCAATCTTTGAGGACAACATTATTCCAAGGGGAGAATGTGGCGTTCTCTCATTTTATATGGTATCGTATACATACTATGACATGTCACGGGGTATAGGTAGACCTTTATGGGTCATTAGGGGATAACTTGGGTTAACCCAAAAGGGCTTTTATTAGCTAAGTCAAATAACCTAATTAGGCTAATTAATGTATTAATTAGTAAAGGTTAGCTAATTAGGGAGTGCATCTAGCCGAAATTGATTGGCTAGGGGGAAGTTGCTAATATTGGCGTCCAAATTGAGTCTCTACCCCTGATTTACTCAAATCGATTTGAGAAGAGTTGGAGGAAAGAGGAGCTCCCGACCAACCGGACCACAAGAATGGAAGCCTTTTCGTGATACTTGGTTACGGCAAGAAACCGTTTAGTCTCTAGATAGCTTGTGCTTCAGCTAAGCCTTGTATGATTAGATGCATGGTTAATTTCTCTATTATGTATTGTTAAGATGATGATGGATACTTTGCTTATGATTATGTTCTCTCTTTCTACCTGTTTCTCCTGTGTGTCTCGGGTTAAGGGCGGGTAGAGACCTAAAAGCTAGAACCCTTAAGACCCGATGAATAGTAGATATGTCTCTAGCTAGAACCCTTAAGACCCGATGAATGCGGCCGTGCATAAGAGGCCACACGGTTTGTGGATGCTATATCTTTGTGGTTCGGCACCGGTCGCAGGTATGATGGTGAAACGAGGGGGTGGGATCTTGCCTAGCTAGGCTACAAGATTTCTATAGTGTGCTAGGCTTATAGGCGGTCCACTTTGAAGAGGGGTTGGGTATGGGTCTAACGCGGCTCACAGGTGCGCCCGGATGAGTGCCTATATATGGACATCTTAGGACTCAAGCGGGGCCAGCGGTGAGTCGGCCTTTATATTCGGTGAGTAAGTCGGATGCGGATCACGGGAGGCTGGCGATGTGGCACGTGTTCTCTAACACACCCAGGGATCCATCATAACTGGGGAGGGGACGCCTCCATGACCTACCTCATCAGATCGTGGAGATGTAACTCAGAGTAGTCTCATAAGGGTGACTCCATGAGATTGCGTTCATAGAAGGCTACAATCATGCCATAGCATGTTTTTACCCTATTTGCAAAGTGTGCGGGAGGGGTGGATGGAGTGGACTACAGTAGCCATTGTTCTATGCCAACCAATGCCATATATCTCTAAATCTATTGTTATCTTGAGGCCCACGATCGTCCTCGACCCCACAGAACGAGCCTGGGGTAGAGCCTTTATTTATGGTATATTGTTTATGTATCTCGCATTCGTATTGCTATGTATATGGTGATGGATGAACCACCCTTCGTGGTGGTATATTATTTTGTGTATGATTGCTATGTGCTAACATGTATGCACACTACTTTCTGTATAGAATTCCCATAGAGGCGTGGGACAAATGACTTGCCAGGTGTTCCTCACCCGGACACTTGGCCATCCCAAGTGGTTCGAGGTTAGACGGAGGGCCTTTTCATTTGCCCGCGGGGGGGAATTCCCTAAATCTTTGTTCGATGGGAGCATCCTATAGCTTAGGGGCGTCGCTCGGGGGGGTGTGTCAAAGGGACAAACTAATGGAGACACTATACCATGCTTTCCCCCCCATACTTATTCCTTCAATGATATATTACACTAAGAAAAGTGGAAATTGTTGGTGGGCATTGTTTTGGTGTATTAGCATTTGGTTAGATTTTGTCCTCAATTAAGAGAGGGATATAAAGCCGACCATAGGCAAAGAATATATGCAAACATCATATAAATCAATTTGATTGTAATGGTTGAGCATTGACTTTTTTGCTGATGTACATGTAAGGTACATTCCAATCACATGGTTGTATCCACTAGGGTTAAATGTTGAAGGGGCGGGGGGGTGAAAATAAAGTTACCCTTGTTATGCTGATGTAGCGCAATCCCAACGGTTGGTGATTCCATCCCGTAGAATAACCCACGATCATGATCGTGCCCGACTCTATAACCAGGGTAACTTTATTTTCACCCTTGAAGGGCATCAAAGATGTCACATCAGTTGTATCAATGCATTAAAGAGCTGGCATCAACTTACAATCAAATTATGATCTTACTAAATCATGTGGAGTCGAGGAACTTTGTTCAATCATTTCGAATGTCAATTCCATGCTTTTATAAGATCATACACATGTCCTTCTTGACAAACTTAAATAAATTTCCCTCTGCACATATCAAAATTCCAAAGATAGATAATTGCATATACAAGAAAATATAAGCCTTAAGCTAGTCATTCAAGAGAAGTTCAAGGGTCTGAAGGAGAATTTTTGAGTTGCTCGTGCATGAAATGTGAATGAGGTATAATAAACACCCAAAGGCATGGGGACTATAGGCACCAGTTATTCTATTACTCTCCTTAGATTTATAAATATATAACATATATCATAATCGTCCTTGTTTGTAAGTGTACCCAGTGGTGGGTGCCATGTTCATCTGCAACTTAATGATGGCGCAAGAATGGGATGCTACCTTTTTAATGTATTGACACAATCAATAATATAAGATCATTCTTTTATTGTAATGTGATGCCACCTCTTTAAGTGTTGATACAACCTATGTAATGCTTGACTGTGAATACACCTATTTGATTGGAATGTTTGACACCTCTACGACAGAGACAATTTTCAACCATTCTAGTCAAATTGATTTACCTATGTTTGCAGAAGAATGCTTGTTAATCTAGGAGTAAGAAATAACTTTCGTATAATTCTTTGCCTATGTGTGGTCCTCTAATAAAATTCAATTTAGTTCAATCCAATTAAAGGATAAAATCAAAGGCACTCTACGAACTTCCAGCCCATCAAATACAATGCCACCAACAATGGCCACTTGGAGTGGACCCTAAATTAATGCCAAAGATATACGCATAAAATAGTTAGAAGATCTGTAGAACAAAGTTTAAAATGAAATGCACTTATTTGCTGCAAATGCACTTCAAAAGGAATCTTTGAAAGATTCCCTACAATTCCCTTAAAAAAGTCCATTTTTAAGATATGTGACAATTTAAGTAATTTAGGTACCATTTTTGAGGGGTTGATTGAACATAACTTTCATGCAAAAATTTTAAATAGCAATTTTCATCCTCCTAAACTAGAACAAAAAATAGTTACTTTTATAAAGTGTAGCAAAAAAGGGGCAATAAAAAAAATAGCAAGGGTAGTAGAGTGACAAAGAAGTGATATATTCAAGGTTGTGAAAATTGTACAAAATTATGAACAAAATTGTCAAAAATATAGGACATTTTGACAGACACTCATCACCTGCACTTTCTGTTCTTTACATGTTCGAGTCATCGGACAAACTTACATTTTCATGACAAGATCGGGGATGCATCTCATCCTCCGACTCATTTAATCCACGATCACTTGAGCCTTCATCCTCGGCTTCACTCTCAAAGCTGGATGTACTTTCGAGCGATCTTCTTCCTCATTGTCTACAAGTGAGTCTTCATCATCATCTTTTTTTGCCACCTTTCTAGGTTGTTTGTCTAATCCACATCATGGAGCCTTATTAAAGTTTGGTGACCATCGTAACTTATTAGCGGCCCGGTCGAACAAAGTCATATGCAAGAACCTTTACTTCACTAGATCTATGGCCGGCGGTGCTTGCTTTGGACTTTGCTCTCTTTCCCTCTGTTTTTACCATCTCAAAGTATAACTCCCACTTTGAAAGCATTGGCGACGTTCGTTCTCATCGGTGCACTTTTAGTTGAGTGGGAATTCCATCCTCTCTTGTTACCTCAATACTTTAGCTAGCGAATGGCTTTCCAGATTCATCATTATCGTTTGGGGCGACTATGAGCATTCCTTCGAATCTCGAGGTGAACGGATACTTGAACAACTTGTTCTCGGGGGAGGCACCCTCACGGTGGACTATGGGAGGCGATACTAAAATGAACCTGGAGGAGGTAGTCGAGCTCCAAAACGTGTGGTGGAGTAAAACGCATTGGTGGGGGCAAGCGGCGTTCGGGGAATTTGGGTGTGGTGGAGTAAATTGGAGTGGTGGTGGAAGCCCAGGGGTGAGTGCGTCTTTGGAGTAAACTCAACATGGGTACAGGGGTTTGTATATGGAGGTAGAATATTCGTGGCTACTTCACGGTGTAATGCATTTGAGGAGGTGTGAAAGTCATTGCGGGAGGAATCACGTGAGCGAGGAGTTGGAGGGTCTGCGGTTCTTTTCTCTCGAGCCATGCTCGAGAAAGTTAACGTCTGCTTGTATAAATTTAAGCAATGAGAAAAGGCAGAGCGGTATAAATTTTATCTGAGATGGTATAAATTTATACGGGGAAAAGAAACTTAAAGGCGGCGGTGTATAAATTTATCTGAGAGATGGTATAAATTGCTCTGAGGAGGGCAACATAGAACGAGAAATGGTATAAATTTATCTGAAAACTCACGAACACTTGTATTGGAAACTTTATGGAAGCTATACTGGCTTGGCACTTAGCGAGGGTACTTAAGCGGTGCGGCCACCCTATTTTTCTATATATGCATTTTCAGTCGAAGCTGATGGTCGCTTATATACCCCCCTTATTTGCTCTCCGGGCGTCTATCTGTCTGTGAGTCCATCTTGTCATGGCCCACGTAAGTCTACTATCCCGTCTTGTTTTAGTTTCTCTTTTGTTTTAATATGTTAGAGTGTAAGCGCCCGCGGTATAAATTTATACGAATATGTCCTACCGATCGGTATAAATTTATCGCCCCCTACTGGCGGTATAAATTTATACCGTGTTTCGTTGCTCGCGTATAATTTATCTCTGGTTCCAAAACCATTCGGAATCTTGGTGTCTAGTGCTTAAAGAATGGTCGAACCTTAATATTTTAGTAATATTGTTGTGTTTTAAGCTTAAATAACACAAATAAAGTGTTAATTTAGTGTGGATTTTATGCCCTTTCACCTCTGTTTTTCTTGTTTTTGTGTTTCAAAAAGTCGAAAAAGGTTAGTTTCTTATGTAAAAATGGGTTTTTACGCTTTTTCCAGCCCCCAAGATCAAGTTTGTACCACAGAGGCCAATCATCAAAGGCTGCACCGGTGGGAGCCCGCGGAGACATCACGAACTAAAAGACCATCGTTGAATGCGTCCACGGGCGCAAAGAGAGCAAACCAAGCCCGAAGGCGTACACGTACTTGTGTAATCTGTCGAGGGAAGGGCAAATTACAAGTCTCGATGATTATTACCACCACGTGAAGTTGTAAACCTTGTTGCTTTCTGGAACAACGATGATGAAATTTTAATGAAGTGCATGCATGACAAAGGGAAGTCTTCTATGTTCTTAATAGTAAAATGCTTAGAATAAGCATGTGCAAACAAAGGCGTGCATGACTACTTATATCCGAAAATTACAAAAGGCTGGCTATGTAAGTTATTCTTAGTTTTTACGTATAAATTTATCACCGTCATTCTCCTAACTTAACCTGGATTCAGCATATAGTAGACATTTTGATGTCGGTAGTGCTTTGTGAACAAAAAGTGTTGGTCAAGGGTCTATGGTACCCCATTCCTAACGAAAGAGGAAGAGAAGGACGAGGAAGTAGAAGAAGAAGAAGAAGAGGAAGAGGAAGAGGAAGAGGAAGAGGGAAGAGGAAGAGGAAGAGGAAGAGGAGGAACCCGGTGGTAACAAAGGGGAGGAGCAAGAAGGCACAGCTGATAGGGAGACACAACCTCCCACCAAAAAGGTCTAGAACCACAAAGTCCTTGACTATAAGTCAGTGAAGCTCTTGAAGGCTCACGGGCGGATATTGTTGTGAAGCCCATGAGATAAGTCAAGTGCTATTCTCAAGCGGGTTAATGACACTAAGCTGCTTAAGCAAACTATTTCTTTGACATTGAGCACTATTAAAGAGGCCACCTAAAATGAAGATGGGGTGGAGTGCTACTGGGTCAGGGAAGCTATGCGGCACATGTGGCTATCTTGAAACAAAAGAATGAAGGAATCCTCATGCCCATGTGTAGCCACTAGTTGTGTTACAAGGCAAGGAAAAGAACTAGAAAAAAGAAAAAGTAGCGAAGTGTGGAAGAAGCGTGGAAAGCGCATATATACATGGGTGTAACGGATGAAGAAGCAAAAAGTCATTGCAGGTGAGTCATAATCTCGACAATGACTTCAAATTAAAAGTGAGTTTAATAGACAAGATCCGTTTCATGCAGTGAGTGCATTGGAATTTAAACAAGTGCATGGAGAGGATTTTAAAAAAGCAAAAGAACAAGGCTGCGGGGAGCTTGAGAAGCTTTGTGTGTGATCTTTGCCTCAGTTATAACTTCGATAAGAAGCCCATTATGGCGATAAAACAATAAGATAACTACTTTCATTTCGCTTTTCGAGAGATGGTCAAGTAAGTAAATGCTTTCTTTACGTCTTTTGTAGTATGTTTAGCGTGGTTACAAGTGCCGCGGTATAAATTTATCTGAGTGCCCGTCACTGACTATCTGGCCTGGGAGACGCGGTATAAATTTATCACCGTGACTTAATCACCGTCATTTAGGCGGTAGCTTTGTGCAACAAATTCTCATCGCCATGCAACACTAAACTAATGGCGTTTGTCCATTCTGGTGTGGGATCTTCAAGAAAGAATTTTTTGTATGTTGAAGATGGTGAGCTTAAAGAACAAGCCCGACTCATGAAAAAACCAAAAAAGTGGAGAATCAAAACAAAAAATATGAGCATTGTACCACGGATGCGATTCGAGGTCTAAAAACAAAAAATTTTTGTTAGCCTTTTGGAAAAAGTGGTGGCCAAGGAATTCACATTAGGCGAAATGGCCAAAGGAAGCTAAGGCGTAAGCCTCATTTGCAATCTTAGTGTTTTTCTACATTTTTTTGGTCTTACAACATGTTTCTCTTTGCGGTCGGGGAAAGACATTGTCACATGTCGGCCGAGTTAATGAAAGCGGCTAAACCTAGAGCTGGGAGGAGTGCAAGCTTCTATACCCAAGTTGTACCACCGATAGTATCATCGAGGAAACACGTTGTTAACCCGGTGGTTTGGGTAAGTTTTGCCAAAAATATGTTACGTGTTTGTGCCTTTTTCTCTCGGTATTCTTCTGAGAACAAGAAAAAGGGGCTACCCATTTGGATTTTTAAACTGGTTCGTGAGGGCCAAGGAAGCGAGACTTAAGGCAATCGAGCAGGGAAAAAGATTAAGCCACTAGCGGCTTTGACACTTCTTATGAAAGATTTACAGCGTTTGGTCGGGATTTGCTTGTCTGAGTTGTTGAGGGTATTTGCCGAGGTGGGGACACTTTTAGACAAGCAGAATTTTATATTATGCATTGAGATATTTCCTATGGTTTCAAAATTAAGGACAACGCTTTTGGCGAGGAGGCTTTCATGCGTGCAAGTCCGCTCTTTTTTGGATGGCTGAAGGAAGTCACCTTATCGCTAAGCGGAGGGTCATCATTTTCCATTCCAACCTCTGAGGCGATGTCGGGTGCTTAAACCTATAAATTTTTTATGCGGCGGCCCAGCTGCGTTTGGTAAGCTTTACATTCAAGCGCTTTTTTTTTTTAGTAGCTCCACGGTATGAATTTATACCACAACTGCCCTAAGCTTTAAATTTAAATGGCAAGGCAATGTTTGTATAAATTTATCGGACTTCTACCGCCGTGGTATAAATTTATCTGACAAAGGCAACCACGGTATAAATTTATACCGCCACACTCTTTGGGCTAACTTATTTTCCTTGTTTTCATTCTACTAATATTTAATTGTTGTATTGTTTGGCGGGCTTAAAACAAGCGTCAAGGGTCATGGTGGTGGTGGTCCGGCTTAGTGAGTTGTTTGAGCATTTTCATATAGGTTTTTTGGTAGCGGATGCCAAAAAACCATGGTCCATTTCAACCGCAGAATGAAGACTCCTCCTTGCAATGCTTTTTCGGTTCCCGGTATTGCGAGAATTAAGAGACCCACGGCAACAAAGATTTGTGGTGTCCCGATATCGAAGCCGGTGGCTTATTAATAATTTGATGATGGTTTTGCCATGGAGGCTGGATCTTAGATGCCTTTTGGATCGGGCACCCCGGCGGTTTTCGCCCTTAAGCGGGAGCAATGTAAATCTCGTCGACATAGACCCGAGATAAAGTAAGTTTCATCGGGACCGGGGATAAGCTCTTGTGAATCCTTTCACGATGAAAATGAAAGGAGGACAAAGAAGCGGTGAGCGATGTTAAAGGCACTTATCTGAGAAATTGACCCTCCACTTACGGGGAAGAAAAAGATAAGGAGGTGGAGTTTGTCGACTTGGAGCTTTGTGGTGCACGAGCGAGCCCTTTGTCGCGGTGGGACTTTCGAATCCCGGAAGGCTCTACGCTGTTTAAGCTTCGCCAGAGAGCCAAATCCTAAGGGTTATGAGAGTCATGTGGGTTGGGGGTGAAAGCATGTTAGGGTGTCCTTAAAAGTATTATTTAGTGACTAAAAAAGTACCTAAAAGGTACCAGGGGTGAGTCTTGGGTACTGTGTAATATGTCAATAAAAGGTACATTTTAGAACTTTTTATATATATTTTGGGCTTAGATAGCATTATATTTATCTTACCTTTAAATATTAAGGCGTCCTTGACTTTTATTTTGGACTTTTGTACTAGTTTTAATGAAAAGAAAAATGAAAGTACCCGTTTGAAATCCTACCTAGTGTATGTAGGGTTCAAAATGACACCCTAACATGTTTACCTGGGAAGAGCCACCTCCCCACCTCTCGGTATAAATTTATCTGAGGGACGAGTTCTTAACTACTTCCATTGTAAACTATGTGCTAAGTATTATTATAATTTATTTTGATGAAGATTTTTTGAAATTGAAAGCTTTGTCTCTTCAACAATACTTAATTAAAACAACTCTTTCTTGCTCCATGATTTCACACTCTTTGTCTTTCCAATGTTTGATTTTCTTAGTACTTATATTAAGCTTGCAAAAGACAAACTATATTTCCTTCGTTTTTTAACAATAAATACTACTTGACTTATCAAAATTAATGTCTCTCTCCTCAAAACAAGCATTTTTTTTTTTGCCCTCTTTTAAAAATGAAAAGGCTTCAAAAAAATGTTGCTTTTTGGGGGATTCGAATGCTAATTGCTCAACAATCTATTTTGCTCCCTATTTTGTGTGTTTTTTCAAGTTTTCCATTTTTATAAAGGAATCTTTCAAACACACTTCTTAAATAAGTCGTTTCATTTTAAACCTTGTTGTAGTAAGCGAGGGGCTAGAGATGCCTTGGCATCCCAGCTTGATAATGTGATCCTTGCTAGAGATCTCTCTCTTGGAATCCACAGCAATAATGCTTAATGCTTGAACCTATCAGCAGAAGCAAGGCCTTACAGACCCACTCGGCGAGGACTTGAGCTAAAAAGTAATGTAAATTATCAACTCGGTTTGTGAGCAGGCGTCTAGTTTCACATTCTCTCAATTATTATCTTCAATCTTGGTGATTATGACAAGTCTACCATAAGTGCATGCATCATTTGAATTTGCAAAAGGTGCCAATTATATTTGGGAGAATGCAATCTAGAACTCAAGGATGAACTTGAAAAGTTAGCCTAGTCCGACCATCTTGCCCAATAAGGGACCCGTGTATTTATCATTTGGGCAGGGGGTGAACTTGGACATGTCGAGGTTAAAAGCTGAGGTTAACCGACATGTGTCCAAGTTAAACCCATTTTGTGCAAGTTAGGCCCATTTTTCAGCTGCATGCACAACTACACTCGAGGCAGGCGTAAAACTTGAGCAGGCCTAGGTGCGATTTCCGTGCGTCGGTCGATCCACTTTAAAACACATTGAACCTGGCTTAATTTCTGATACAATCCACAATGGGTGAAGAGAGAAAGTGATTTGAGCCCTGGCGAGCCAAACTAAGTGAAAACCACTCAGTTCTCTTATGTTTTAAGGGACAAACTGTCCAATCGGGGTTAATTTGGATGTTCGTCAAAATAACCTTCGCCTGGCCTATGTTGACGTGCTTCCCAAAAAGGTGTGCGCTATATGTTGATGTCAGAAAATGGAAACTTGATTTTGCAGAATGAGCCCTTTGGAATTGTTTGCCGTATTTTCTATGCATTCTCCTTATTTTCGAGTAGGTTCATGACAATTTGAACCAGAATCTCTTACCAGTTCTTGTCTGCTCTGATTCTAAGTATTTCTTTACCCATATTTGGTGGTTCTTGTCTTTATGGAGGAGATTTCATCCTTACTACAACAGGTCCAGTAGCTTGTTCAAGTATGCCAGCAGTTGTGGTCAGAGAATAAGGAGCTCAGAGAACGGGTTGCTTCGCATGAATCTGCTTCTAGCTCTGGATTGAGGCCATTGAAGCCTAAAATTAGCCTGCTCGAGAAATTTGACGACATTCAATCCAAGCTTCATGGTTTTTTAAATCAGACCAAGCTTGTGATCTGGCTCCATCCTCATAGATCTGCATGGCCTAGGAATAGGTTGGATTGATTGGTTCTCTCCTCTCTGAGTTGCAATATTTTGTTGCTTTCGCTGCGGAGAGCTTCGAGACATGCTTTGGAGACCAGATTGGTAGTGAACAACAATCATAAGATTATGCAATCTTAGACAAGGCTATCGTCGACTTCACTTTATGTGTATGAATTCCGATCAAATTGCAATTGACATTGCCTGGGATGATGTTGTTCTCCATAATTGTTTTCAAAGGGGACTCAAAGAGAATGTCAAAAAAGATATATTGTTGTCTATGGAGGACTCGGACTCTAGAAGAAGCCATCATTTTGCATTTCCTTGTGATGATCGGCTCTTTGAGCGTAGGCAAAGAAAAACATAGTCAAATTTCTCCAATCCCAGGGGCACCTGTAGCTATGCCTGCTTTAGTCTCATTTGTGAAATCCAGCAAGCCCGAGCTTGAGCCCATGCAGATTGACCGTGCGGTTCGAGGGCCCTTGTCTGGCTGGCGAGAAAGCGTCGTCGAAAGAGGCTAATCTTTGCCTCAACTATGGAAGAGCTAGTCATAATGCTCGTGGATGCCCTACGAAGCACCAAATCGGTTGAAAAACTCCAGGGGCCGGTCCAAGTAGTAGGAGTCTCTAGTAGGCTGGCCGCCATTTCTTAGACTCCTTCTACACTTCATGATAGATTTATTCCATCAAATAAGGTGATGGGAATTTCTTATCTTTATATTGGAATTAGAGGTGGGGAGGTTGGAAGCATTGGCAACTTGATAGTGGTGCAAATGCTTGCTTTATGGATGAATGCTCGCTACTAAACCGCCATCCCTAGAAGCAAGGTTGAGCATCCCAATTTTGTTGGTGTGATTGATGGGCGATGATATCTCCTCGAGTGCGATCCGCACGGAATGTACTGCACCTCTTCAGGTTTTGTTTGAGGGAGCTTCTTGTAGCATCTCCTTCAATTTCATTGCTAGCCCATCAGGGATAGATTCAATACTCCGTATGTTTTATATGCAATACATATTATTCGTATGATACGACACAAATTTGTCGTATAATACGTAAAAAATATGGCAAAAAACAATTCCAGCGTCGGAAGATTTTTGCGTACAGAAAAAGAACTAAAGCAACGTAAGGCTTAAGCGATGAAAAGCTGCGTGCGCAAAAAAATTCAAAAAAAAACATAATTCGTTATGCGCGCACTTTATCTTGTTTTGGCGTTTATCGCGAAAGTTTTTTCGCATACGTAAAACATTGAAAAGCGCGTACGCAAAAAAAAATTTGCGTACAAATTTGAATTTTGAATTTTGCGTACGCGAAACCTTCTAAACCGCGTACACGAAAGCTTTTTCGCATCTGGCGAAAGCGGAATAAAAGCGGCGTCTGCGAAAAGCGATTTTTTTCGGCGTGCAGCGGTTTTACTATTTCTTTTTGGTCTGCGCGATTTAGAAGATTTTTCGCGTCTGCGATTTTTTTTGTTACGGTGGCGACTAAAAAATACATAAAATATATTTTTTCGAAAAAAATCGTATTTTTAACTTTATACATTAGCTTGTTTTAGATTTTGTATGTATAGAACCTATCCACGTATCCCATATGTGCGGTAGTCTTGAGTACGCTTACGATTTCGTGCTATATAATCCTCAGATTGTTTGGCATATTACATCTTTTCCGATTTCTTTGGTTCCGGCTCTAGTTCTAGTTCATCGCAATTCAAGCGCGGCACCGGCATCTCTTGATCCATGCGGTCGTGGGCTCTAACTCAGTTCTTCTGATGTTCGGATTCTTGGTGATGTTCCTAATTTGGTTCTTGTCTACGCTGGTATATGTCCTAATTCTAACCTTGTCTTTGCTGCGGTATATGCCCTAGATTCTCTAGATATATGAGCATGCATCGACATTATGCCGATTTACATCATGAGGAAGCTCCCACATTTCATGTTGGTGACCTTATGCGGCTTCTTGGTAGGGAACTCCCTACCTCCGTCCCTGCAACAAGCTTGCCCTCGTTGCCTTGGTCCTTACCGGATCCGAAACCGGATCGGTGATATGGGGCTCGAGCTCCCCTCCGGTTGTTGCGTCTTCATCCGATTATTTCATGTTTTTCTATTGGAGCCCTACATGTTAATCCTTTCCCGTGTCGCCTTCCTCGCCACCCACCATGGAAATTGATGATCATGAGGAGTTTGAGATTTGAGAGATTTTTGAACTCCAAGTTTCTTTGTCGGCGGTTGTATTACTTTTGTCGATTGGAAGGTTACTCACCAAGTGATAGAACCTCGGAGAGCTACAGAGAATATGACTAATGCCCCTAATAAAATTGCGGAGTTTCAGCGACATTACGAATAAGCAAACAAATCTTGCCGCCAACTAACGGATGGAAAAAAACTTCGGTCTCTTCAATCGGATCTTGACATCATCTTCTCTAGATATATGAACGCCATCGACATTATGCCGATTTACATCGCAGGAAGCTCCCACATTTCATGTTAGTGACCTTGTCTAACTTCTTCGTAGGGAACCCCCTACCTCACGTCCTTGCAACAAGTTTGACTATCGTTGCCTTGGTCCTTACTTGGGATCGGCTCGGTCGATGATGTGGGACTCGAGCTCCCCTCTAGCTGTTCGTCTTCATCCAGTATTTCATGTTTCTCTATGCCTGCACTGCTATGCCTGCACTGGCACAGAATAGCCAATGAGATTTGACCCTCTGACAGATGATGTGTTGCCTTGCGCCCCCGGAAGGAACCGCCCGCGGGCATCGGTGACAATCAAGTCTCGCGCTATGGGAGGCAGTTGTTGCTGCTCTGCAGTATCTTTGATCTAGTGATTTGCAATGGACTAGCAGAATGGCCATTCACCAGCCAGCACACTTGCAGGCAGGAGAACCAGGGGTGGGTCCAGTGTGGTAGACTATGTTTTAGTGGCCAAGAAAGACATGCATCTCATCAAACATTTTCGAGTGGGAACATATGGTCGGGATGAAGAGATAGACTCAGACCACCTCCCCTTCTACTTACAGCTGGCTTGGCAGGTTGCCCCAGACGCCTGTCTGACACCTCCTCGTATGCCCCAGCTCAGAATGGACTATGAGCACTCTCTTGCTTACTCCCAGATGCTTACGGAGACTTGGCAAGCATCTCCGCGGTGCTCAACACTTGGAGGCGGCGATTAGATTAGGCTCATTGACATCCTCAGGGCTGCTGCAGAGAGACGATTTGGAAGAAGTTGCCCCCGGCAAACCTCGAGAGCCACGGCCTTTCCACGTAACCAGTGGTTCGATGCCAAGTGCAATGAACGTAAACGTTGGCTCTGCCAAGTCCACGAGATCTATTTGTATGCCCGGTACGCGGTAAAGTGATCTTGCACTTTCCTTAAGGCTAGAAAGGCCAGGTACATTGCGGCCCATCAGGGAAATGTTCTTCCTTACGGAATGGCATCCCGGGGACCGGCGAAGAGTGCTCGGGGAGGCCAATGCCGCCCACTTAGACCAGTGGGGGAATACCTACAACAGCTCTACAACCCTAAGGGTGCATGGGCAGCATTACCCCTCCAGCAAGGCCCAATGCTGGAAATCATGGAGGCGGCGGTAGCGCAGGGGCTGCAACGTCTAGGCAGGTGGAAAGGGGCGGACCTTGATGGCATGCGGTGGAGACTCAAGTGGGGGCAGGTCCATCCATGGCCCGGTACTAGGCGATATGTTCAACAAGGCATTGCGGGGAAGGTTTTTCCCCACAAAGGGCCACTAGCGGGGGTTGTTCAATCTACAAGGCGGGGAGATGCATTGCTTTCGCCCAATTAGCGAACCATCATGATCATTTCGGTCTTTGTAAAGCTCCTCGTAGGGATCCTCGGCGACACAATTGTGAGGATGGGAAGAGGCGGCGAAGTCGCGGCACTCACATAGATAAGATTGGTAGAGACACTCAACCATAGATCACAACTTCCGCAGCTGCGGACTACGGTTGAGGACCAGCGGGAAGGCGTCGACAAAGATCGTATTCTTTGCTTCATAGAGCCGCCAAGGCTTTTGACATTGTGCCTAGGGAAAGGCTGTGGACAAAGGCTGCGGCGAGTTAGACATCCCTGCCCGAGCTGCCGAGCGAGGTGTCACGGGTTATATGAGACATGCAAAGGTCGTATCGCAACCAGCCGAGCCAACCATTCGAAGCGATATTGAAGTCCACGGAGATGCCCTCTCTCTCCCACACTATTTGGCCTATATATTAATCATTTTGGAGATGACTTCGGCTGATAATGGAGGCTTTGGGGGCTCAACTCCTACACCAGATCACCAAGCAGTTGATCTATGCTGATGGTGTGGACCTCCTAGCACACACTCAGGTAGACATGCAATGCCATCTCGATGCCCTGGACATATTTTACTAGATGACTGACATGCGCGTCAACTTAGCCAAGACCAATGTGGTTCTCATATCGTCCGCATGCCAGCCAGGGGCTTCTATATTCGGTTGCGAGCCACAGCAGGTTGGAAGACACTCTATGCAATACACAACAATATCCATAAGGCAGAGCTGTATGATTGGGCCCACCAATCGCACCTATTCAAGATGCTAGTAGAACACATTATACGTATGGGATCGAGGTCTAGGGCCCGGTGATTTCCCTCGCCACTTACAATGGCTTGGAGCGAGTGCCGAAAGCTTTCTTGGCATGGGCCCTGGAGGTGAAGTCCAGAATCCCATATCAGATATGGTGCAGAAAACATGTCTCTTGCCTCTTCAAAGGGGAGCCCTTTACAGACACATCGTTTACTTCCAGAAGATGGCCAGCATGGACGATACTCGTCTCCCAAACCTCGCTAATGCTGTGGCAATGGGGCCTCAACTCCTAAAAACCTGCTGGCGAGAAAAGAGAGCTCAGTGGATGGAATGTGTAGGAGCACAGGTGCATCTGACTGTAAATGGAGGCAGATCGCCATACTCTCAGATAGTACCTTGACACATGCTTCCTCAGCAAGCTATAGGATGCTAGCACTTTTGAACATGTCAAGACGGCACATTATCAACATCACATAAATCCCATGTTGGGGTGGGACCCGCAATGCTATCTGCGCACTTATTTGCCCATGAAAAAGCGCAGATCTATTGCCTCTATCCGAACAGGTGCACACCATCTCCGAATTTAGATGGAGAGATGGATTGGGGAGCCGCATCAGGAGAGGCTTTGCCAATCTTTGCCGAGTTAGAAGCGATGGAAGACGAATGCCATACCCTTCAGAGTTGTCCGGCATGACCTGCTCACCACGAGCTCGGTACGAAGGTTGGGATCATACCTCCAAGAGATTATGGATCACCGAGATCAGCTCAGTCCTTGAGCACTTACCTGATATATGTACATATATATCCCCCCCATGATGTATATATATATTTGTATTGGTATTTGTGCAGTTTACCTATTCCTGCCACGGTTTTTCCCCCAACCAACCCTTTGGGCGAGCAGGGGAGGGTTTTTTAACCCAGACAGTAATACGCTGTTGCACCTCCTGTTTAGGTCCCATAGGCCAATTGGTCTCCGTGGATGATAAAAAATTTATTCTATTCTATTGGAGCCCTACACGATTAATCCTTTCCCGTGTCAGCCTTCCCTGCCAGCCTTTGTGGAAATTGATGATCATGAGGAGTTTAAGTTTTGAGAGATTTTGGACTCCAAGTTTCTTCTCGATTAAAAAGGTTACTCACCAAGTAATAGAACCTCGGAGGCTACTGAGAATATGACTAATGTTCCTAATAAAATTATGGAGTTTTCGATGTTACTTGGATAAGCCAAGTTTTCAACTTTCGGCTTCAGCTGGGAAGGAATCGCGCCATCGTAGGAAGGGGATGATGTGATGACCATTAGGGTACTTTCGTATCATATGGCGTTATACTTGTATGTAAAAGATGGTCGTCACCACACAGGATACAAAAATAGTTGCACAAGGAAGGATTTGAGCTAACAACCTTCTAGTTGCGAGTCACACATCTTTGCCAAGTGTGCTATCAATAATTGTTGAAGACATCATACTTACTCACATTTTTTTCATATGCAGGGCTATGTTCAAAATGTTTTTAGAAAATTCTAGAACTTACATGCATGTGTGACACTTGGCACGACCTCGTCCATTGGAGTGGTGAGATCCTATCCATTGGCCTAGATATATATAGAGGCACCTCCTTCTTGTCGAACCATTTCGGTTCAATGCCAGTCTTGAGCATTCTAAGCATATATCTTGTATTCTTGCTTGCCTTCGGGGCATTGTATTCTTGATTCTTCATCATAAGTCAGATTCTTCGCCGATCTTGACATATTTCTTGCATGTTTCTTCCGTATTTTCTATGCATTCTCCATGTTTTCGAGTAGCCATGACAGTTTGCTAGTCTAGTTACATTTCTACTAGTTCTCTCATCCTGCCTCTGAGTCTTTCGCAACACCTTCCACCTCTACCAAGCTAGAATTTGGAGTGCGGAATGCCTTGGAAGCCATTCTGGGAGTTGACCACGAGTAGAGCCCTCCTTGTCCGTCAATTACCCGTCCTCCACCAAGGTATAAATTAAGAACTTGGTCAAGACCAAGGTATAGGTAGAAGATTTGGTCTACAAGACCAGGGTATAGCTAGAAGAAATTGGCGCAAAATTGGTCCTTCTACTAGATTCTCTTTGTTCCTTGTTTCCCCTACTCTACTTGTGGCAAACATTACTACAAAGGGGTAGTTAGCGACGTCATTAGCGACATAAAATCAATGTATCAGTGACATTGGATGTTGTATATAAACGACGAACCTTGCAAATGATGTCGCCTATGACTCGTTATGACGTCGCATGTCGCCAGTGGAGCGTCATTTGCGATGTCCACGATAATCGGTGTAACCTTCTTAATATGCCAATATTACGTTGTTATCTCGTTGCCCTCACATTGCACATGAAATGTCGGTTTACGACATAATGTGGCGTGTTTGCAACGTCCAAGACGTTGATGTGACATCCTTAATATGCCAGTGCTACATTGTTATCTTATAAGGCTATCGTTTACGACGTAACATGCGACGTGCTTGCAACATAAAGGACGTTGGTGTGATATATGCCTTATATGTGCTAAACTACCAAATAAACTAATATAATTGAATAACGTGAATGGCGAGGGAGTTGAACCCGGAGTATCCAAGCTCATCATTCATGAAATGCTAAAGATCACATGCCTTTTGTAAGGCTACTCTCCAATGGAGAGGAACAACGAACATGCCTATTTAATATTTAAAAAAAGCTAGCTAATAAAATCAGAAATCCTAATGCTACTCGGCAATGCTAGGAGAGATAGTGGCAACTATTATCACTCTAGAAATTTTTTATGCTCATCAATTACAAGGCATATTAAATACAAGCTATTATTATCGTACTCTGAGCATGGATTTAATAACCAGGCTCCCAAGAACAGCAAGGGACCATGACACCTTAATGGTAGTGGTTGACAAACTATCAAAGATGGTGCACCTTTTATCGTGTCGAACCACAAATATAACCTTAGACACCGCCCTTCTTTTTGCAAAGGAAATCTTCAGATTGCACTAGATGCCAAGGGAAATCATCTCTGTAGAAATCCCATATTCATAAGTGCCTTCTGGAAGGACTTCTTCAACATGCTTCAGACATATCCATGATTTCGACATATCATCTGCAAACATATGGACAGACGGATATATTAACCAGATATTAGAAGGCATGTTTAGGAACTATGTATGGAATAAGTAGTAAAAATGCAGTAGCCTGCCTCTAGAAACTCTGCGGAGGCTTCTTTTGACGATTTTGACAATACTGGCATTCCGTCCAATTGTTATCAAGATTTTTCTTGTTGATTTCTTGATTGTTGTATTGTCTATACAATATAACAAGGTCAAAGAAGTTGCAATTGTAGGGCAAAACCAAGTTTCATTTAATCGGCACCAATGGGCCTTACAAATATATTTCTTCCATTACAATTTCCATGCTAAAGAAACTATTACTGCATAGTTGTCTTAAGATATGTTGCCTGCTTTCTTTTGATTTTGCTGGAATGCTAGTTTGGAGTTATGTATTTTGTTTTGAAATAATTATTCTTGGGAAGACTCTTCTAGCAAAAACAACAACATACGGCCGAAAAGTGGCTTTCTTATTGAGCGTTCAAAATCAAAGTACAAAAGCATAGGACTAAAAATGATTGGCAAGAAAGATAGAAAGCTAAATAAACCCCAGAAGTAGACAGTTACCGAGGGTTTCAATAAGAATAGAGATAAGCCACAATGAATCTCACAGTCAGAGATTTATCAACTGGAATAAAAACCCCGCCCTTTCGGGTTTTCGAGGAAAACCATGGAGATAAATAACAGACTAGGAGTCACACAAGTGCATCATCTAACCATCATTGATAATAATCTTTGTGCATCCGCAGTCTTCACATAACAATTGCAAACTCCAAATGGTCATGATAGCTTGACAGAATGCGAAGCCGTCGAAAATTCATCCTTAATTATAAAGCCACGGCTCCACCTCGAATGCAGCTTGAAAAAGCATCCATAGTCATGAAGCCATGGCCGAATTCAAATGCGATTTGAATAGATCTGAAAAAACAAAAACTTGAAACTGAAACTTGTTAAGGAACCATTAGTCATGTCAAAGTCCATAACATGCATACAGGAAAATATTTCCAGTTCAATATGAAGCAAGAACTTAGCAAGCTACCCATATAGAATGAGCAAAAGCGAAGGGACGAGGAAGAACATCTGCCTAGCCAGGAATGACATCTGCAAACTAGTGCGGGGAAGAGCATCCGTCCAAATAACTCAATACAGAAAAACAAGGCGGGGAAGAACATCTGCCTAGAAGAAAGATATCAAATGCAATTAAGGCAGGGAAGAACATCTGTCCATAAATTACAAATGAAGGAAACATAAACAAATGAAGTGAGGAAAAAAGACCACACATTCCAAGTATATCGCAAAAGGGCATGGGAGGGTGGGAAAGTAGGAAGGCAAAACACAAAAAGATGGAACGCTCAAGAGGAAGGCCGATGATGAAAACCTAGAACTGATGAGATATATAATCTGTAAAAAATATCTTATGGAAAAAATAGATGTTCCAAAAAAGGGCCCGTCTTCTCCAAGAATGATGGTTCTATGTTGCCATAGAACCATTGCATTCTTGGGAAGACTCTTCTAGCAAAAACAACAACAACATACGGCCGAAAGAAGAGGAATACTCCACCTTATAAACCCTAGGTGCAACGGTAGATGGCAGGAAAATCTCGTAAGAAAAGAAAAGATGAGAAGCAAAACAAGACAATAGGAGAAAAAGAAGTCAACAAACATCAATAAAAAAAAGGGAGAGAATGGAAAATAAATCTTTTTGAGACAACATGCTACGTCAAATTGAATAAGAGGGAAAGAAGCTCAAAGCATTTTAAATGCAAAGAAGTGAAAGCAAGACCCATGAAATATGAAATTTGAGCACTACGCAGACCCTAGCAATGTTAAAGCCAAAGGAGAAATATATAGAAAAGATAGGGTTAATCAAGTGTATTGGGTAGTGGCCAAGTTCATTTGAAGTATAAGTGGGGTCTAGATGGCATGAATTTGGCATATCAAAGGAGGAAGACGGTTAGTATTGAACAAGGAAGAGAATATATGGGAAAATATTGGGTCTAAAATGCTTTGCCATGGCATAACACATATGGATATTTATAACGACACAAAAGTTTTTTTTTTTTATAGTACGATTCAACATCCTATTCCAAAGCTCAAACAAAAATCCATCATTGTTTAAAAGGTCAAACCTAACAAATAAAAAACAAGATGCAAGGGGAAAAACATGGAAAAAAATAATCGCGACTTTGGGAAAATATAATTTAAGGAAAATAATGTGTGCGTCTTCAAATTCGAGCAAAGGTATTTTTTCAACATATTAGCAAATACTAAACCCAATGAAACCAAACCTAAAAAGATACGAAATAAGGGTTTGGGCAATTTCTAACTTGAGTCAATTAGAACAAAATATAAAATATGGTCATAGGCAAGTTCGAATTGAGTTGATGAGATACCAACCTAAGGTCCAACCATGTAATCTAGAAGACACTTGTTTCGAACTCTATGAATGGGGTATGGTTCATGGAAAAATTATGAAATGTCTAGAGTAAAAATTCTAAGAACGCAAAAAACACCTAGAATAAAACTATGGTTCTAGAAATAAATTTTTTAGAATAAAACTATGCCCTTGGAGTCAAACGTTAGGAGAGATAATATAAATTATGGTTTGACATCTAGTCTAGAATAAAACTATGGTCTCAGATAACTTTGAACCAGAATAAAACTATATTTCCCAACAAGTCCAAAGTGGGTCACTGGGTTCACAAACCAGGTTCCAACTAGAAAACTAAAGAGACATTAGGAAGGAAGGAAGGAAGGTTCTTTTATCGTCCGCGGAGGCCAATCGGTCTATGGGACCCAAATTAGAGAAAGTAAATGACAGAAATAAATCAGTATGATATAATATAAATGAACAAGACAGGCCGAAATATGTATTGCGATAACAGCATAGCTTAATCGGTTAACACGTGAGGTTTAAAAGCTCTGAAACCTAGAGCAATTCTACAAGCAATTCTGAAGCAAGCAAGACAGAAAACATGCAAAGTGTTAAAGACTAGATAGACATTCTTTACCCATTTAAGATTTAAATCTACTTAAGCACTAGGCTGTCTGAGATTGACAAGAGAAATAATCTTAAGGTATTAATGATTCTGACCATAGCTAGAGAACTTAGCAAATAATCTACACATAGCTAGAAGAAGGAAAATAGGAAGATAAAACACAAAAGAATGCTCAAGGAACCATCCAGACTTGATATTAAAGAAGGAATTGATCCTGGTGCAGTGAGAGAGCAGAGAAACATTTCTGCAAAGCCAAAAACATACGGCATGATGGATCCAATAAGATGCATTCTGTGTCAATGATACAAGAGAAGGTTGCAAAGTCAAAAAATGCCCCAGAAATTATAGTTGCAGAAGCACTTGCCTCAGGGAAAACTACGAAGAGCATTTGCCTCGAGAAAACTACTTAAAAGCATTTGCCTCGAGTGTACACGAGAGGCGGTGCGGGCACAATCAGAGCAATCCAGAGAGAATTGTAGAAGACCAAATTGCAGATGGACCAAATTGTGGCTGCTGAACAAGAAGTGAGACGAGATGTCAAGACCAAGGGAGGATTCAAGATATACATCCCGCAAATCAAGAATATACAGTCTAACATATGACAAGAGTAAAATATTGATGTTATGGATCCAGACCTGGGATGAAGGTGATGTAGTGAAGCAAAGTTCAACTATCAATTCCTAAATCCGCTAATAATGCGTGATCATGATGAAGAAGTCGCATGCACAAAGAATACCTTCTTTGAAGTCTATAGTGCAAGAGCCTTGAGAGAAAGAAGAGGAATCTAGATCCAAAATGATAGTCGAGATTTGGAATATTTGAGAGAAAAAATTAGAGTCGGCAAGAGGTTATTCTCAAATGCAATAGGTGATGAGACATATGCATGTGCTGAGCAAAAGGGACATGTATTCCATACGGGCAATACATGTCCAACTATTATTTTTGCATGTGTCGAACAACTTCTTGTAAAATTGACAAATATGATGAACCTTATAGATTGCAGCTAGTTATCATGCACTAGCAATTGCACTTTCATTAATGGAGGCATATGCTCTTAGCGTTTATTCTACAAGCAAAACGGGGCAGATGACCTTAGAACACAGGTATACTAACACCTAATTTGCTGCATGGAGGAGAAGGAAGCATCTGAGGTTCAAAAATGCGAGTTAGGAATCCATGCTATTGAACTTATTAATAAGAACAATGATATAAGGAATGAACTTGAAGCACTCGGAGCTAGAGTTTTCATCTTGGAAACCAACAAATCCAATCTAGAAGAAAGATGCAAGGTCTATAATGAGTCAAACAAGAAGTTTGAGTTGGAGATAAAGCAAATGGAAGATGAAGGCGCAGGACATCTTGAAAACATAAAAGCATTAGTAGGCCACATTAAAGACTTGCAAATAACAGAGAATGAACTTATCAGTTGCAAATCACCGACTTGATGAATGAACTTATCGGTTGCGAATCACCGATTTGAATCATCAGTATCATCTCTTGCTTAAGTTGAAAGTGAGGTTTTAAGGTTAGAAATGGAACTTGACAAGAGACATGAGGAATACAACAAAGAGAGAGGACACATGAACACATGTTTGAATGAGGCAATAGAAAGCTGCAAAGTTTGAACAGCTCCATGAGCAGACATGCGCACTTTGGGAAAATATAATTTAAGGAAAATAATGTGTGCGTCTTCAAATTCGAGCAAAGGTATTTTCAACATATTAGCAAATACTAAACCCAATGAAACCAAACCTAAAAAGATACGAAATAAGGGTTTGGGCAATTTCTAACTTCAGTCAATTAGAACAAAATATAAAATATGGTCATAGGCAAGTTCGAATTGAGTGGATGAGATACCAACCTAAGGTCCAACCATGTAATCTAGAAGACACTTGTTTCAAACTCTATGAATGGGGTATGGTTCATGGAAAAATTATGAAATGTCTAGAGTAAAAATTCTAAGAACGCAAAAAACACCTAGAATAAAACTATGGTTTTAGAAATAAAATTTTTAGAATAAAACTATGCCCTTGGAGTCAAACGTTAGGAGAGATAATATAAATTATGGTTTGACATCTAGACTAGAATAAAACTATGGTCTCAGATAACTTTGAACCAGAATAAAACTATATTTCCCAACAAGTCCAAAGTGGGTCACTGGATTAACAAACCAGGTTCCAACTAGAAAACTAAAGAGACATTAGGAAGGAAGGAAGGAAGATTGGCCAATCGGCCTATGGGACCCAAATTAGAGAAAGTAAATGACAGAAATAAATCAGTATGATATAATATAAATGAACAAGACAGGCCGAAATATGTATTGCGATAACAACATAGCTTAATCGGTTAACACGTAAAAGCTCTAAAACCTAGAGCAATTCTACAAGCAATTCTGAAGCAAGCAAGACAGAAAACATGCAAAGTGTTAAAGACTAGATAGACATTCTTTACCCATTTAAGATTTAAATCTACTTAAGCACTAGGCTATCTGAGATTGACAAGAGAAATAATCTTAAGGTATTAATGATTCTGACCATAGCTAGAGAACTTAGCAAATAATCTACACATAGCTAGAAGAAGGAAAATAGGAAGATAAAACACAAAAGAATGCTCAAGGAACCATCCAGACTTGATATTAAAGAAGGAATTGATCCTGGTGCAGTGAGAGAGCAGAGAAACATTTCTGCAAAGCCAAAAACATACGGCATGATGGATCCAATAAGATGCATTCTGTGTCAATGATACAAGAGAAGGTTGCAAAGTCAAAAAATGCCCCAGAAATTATAGTTGCAGAAGCATTTGCCTCAGGGAAAACTACGAAGAGCATTTGCCTCAGAGAAAACTACGAAAAGCATTTGCCTCAGAGTGTACCTGAGAGACAGTGCAGGCACAATCAGAGCAATCCAGAGAGAATTGTGGAAGACCAAATTGCAGATGGACCAAATTGTGGCTGCTGAACAAGAAGTGAGACAAGATGTCAAGACCAAGGGAGGGTTCAAGATATACATCCATGAAATCAAGAATATCTGATCTAACATATGACAAGAGTAAAAATATTGATGTTATGGATCAATTTTGGGATGAAGGTGATGTAGTGAAGCAAAGTTCAACTATCAATTCTAAATCGCTAATAGTGCATGATCATGATGAAAAAGTTGCATGCACAAAGAATACCTTCTTTGAAGTCTATAGTGCAAGAGCTTGAGAAAGAAGAGGAATCTAGATCAAAAATGATAGTAGGAGATTTGGAATATTTACAGAGAAAAAATTAGAGTTTGGCAAGAGGTTATTCTCAAATCTGCAATAGGTGATGAGACATATGCATGTGCTGAGCAAAAGGGACATGTATTCCATACGGGCAATACATGTCCAACTATTATTTTGCATGTGTAGAACAACTTCTTGTAAAATTGACAAATATGATGAACCTTATAGATTCTTGTTGGTTATCATGCACTAGCAATTGCACTTTCATTAATGGAGGCATATGCCCTTAGCGTTTATTCTACAAGCAAACTGGGGCCAGATGACCTTAGAACACAGGTATACTAACACCTAATTTGCTGCATGGAGGAGAAGGAAGCATCTGAGGTTCAAAAATGCGAGTTGGGAATCCATGCTATTGAACTTATTAATAAGAACAATGATATAAGGAATGAACTTGAAGCACTTTCGAACTAGAGTTTTCATCTTGGAAACCAACAAATCCGATCTAGAAAGAAAGATGCAAGGTCTATAATGAGTCAAACAAAAAGTTTGAGTTGGAGATAAAGCAAATGGAAGATGAAGCCGCGGGACATCTTGAAAACATAAAAGCATTAGTAGGCCACATTAAAGACTTGCAAATAATGAGGAGAATGAACTTATGGGTTGCAAATCACCGAACTTAATGAATGAACTTATCGATTCGAATCACCCGATTTGAATCATCGGTATCACCTCTTGCTTAAGTTGAAAGTGAGGTTTCAAAGGTTAGAAATGGAACTTGACAAGAGACATGAGGAATACAACAAAGAGAGGACACATGAGCGCATGTTTGAATGAGGCAATAGAAAGCGCAAAGTTTTGAGCGACTCCATGGCGGACATGCGCACTTTGGGAAAATATAATTTAAGGAAAATAATGTAATGCGTCTTCAAATTCGAGCAAAAGGTATTTTCAACATATTAGCAAATACTAAACCCAATGAAACCAAACCTAAAAGATACAGAAATAAGGGTTTGGGCAATTTCTAACAGTCAATTAGAACAAAATATAAAATATGGTCATAGGCAAGTTCGAATGAGTGGATGAGATACCAACCTAAGGTCCAACCATATAATCTAGAAGATGCTTGTTTGAACTCTATGAATGGGGTATGGTTCATGGAAAAATTATGAAATGTCTAGAGTAAAAAAATTCTAAGAGCATAAAAAACCTAGAATAAAACTATGGTTCTAGAAATAAAATTTTTAGAATAAAACTATGCCCTTGGAGTCAAAAGTTAGGAGAGATAATATAAATTATGGTTTGACATCTAGTCTAGAATAAAACTATGTTAACATATGACAAAAGTAAAATATTGATGTTATGGATCGGACACAGGATGAAGGTGATGTAGTAAAGCAAAGTTCAACTATCAATTCCTAAATCTGCTAATAGTGCATGATCATGATGAAGAAGCTGCATGCACAAAGAATACCTTCTTTTGAAGTCTATAGTGCAAAGCCTGAGAGAAAAGAAGAGGAATCTAGATCAAAAATGATAGTAGAGGAGATTTGGAATATTCTGAGGAAAAAAAATTAGAGTTTGGCAAGAGGTTATTCTCAAATGCAATAGGTGATGAGACATATGCATGTCTGCTGAGCAAAGGGGGGCATGTATTCCATACGGGCAATACATGTCCAACTATTATTTTGCATGTGTCGAACAACTTCTTGTAAAATTGACAAATATGATGAACCTTATAGATTGCAGCTGGATGCACTAGCAATTGCACTTTCATTAATGGAGGCATATGCTCTTAGCGTTTATTCTACAAGCAAAACTGGGGCCAGATGACCTTAGAACACAGGTATACTAACACCTAATTTGCTGCTGTTAGAATCAAAGCTTGGGATATGAACTCAAGTATGCCAAGTATAAGACTCGACCTCTTCAAACTTCTTTTGTCTCTGCATCCAAAGAACTCACCTTCTTCTGTCCCCATCATTCCTATATATAAGAATATTTTCTTGCCAATCTGGGTATATCCACTTGTCAAATCGTGCATGCCCTTCATATAGAAAGTTTTCCAACTTGCCTAGATGATAGGATGCCACTATTTGTCCTCAAGTTCGGTATGCCGTTGACTTTGATTTGGTTTGACGGTCAACCCAAAACCCTAAGTGGCGGGAGGGTTCCCCCTAGCGATTTCTGGCGGTAGCAACCTCGAGGGTAGTACACACGCCACTTTTCAATTTTCGTGCTTTTCTTTCTTGCATTCAGCGCCCTTTGCTTCTCATGAATGCTTGTATGAATACTCATTAGCCTAGGGGAGCCAAGATGTGGTCACTAATCCCCTTATGTGCTCAAATATCACATAACACACTCTTATGCAATGACCTCATTTTTCTAACACTCCTCCTTCATTGCATAAGCAATTAACCTTTAACTCCTTTTGAAAAGCGTAAACTTACTTTTCGGAAGCCCTTTTGTGAAAACATCGCTACTTGTTTGTGGGTTCGATATACATCATTTGTATATTGCCCTTTGCTGCTTGATCTCGATGTAATGCATGCTTAACTCAATATGCTTAGTTCTTTCATGTTCAATTTGGATTTTTGACTATTGCAATGCAACTTTGGCTATCGAGAAAAGATAGTTGTAGGATTTATCTGTTTGATATCCAACTCTTCTAGAAGTCTTAGAGCCAAATTATTTCTCACGGACAAAAGAGATGAGGCTGCATATTCAACTTCTGAAGATAAGGCTATAGCGTATTGTTTCTTGGTTCTCAACTTATTGTGCCTCCTCAAGAAAGATCACATAACACGTAGTAGACTTCCTTTCGGCTTGATCACTGCTTAATCGCATCACGAATAGGCATACATTTCAGTTATTATCATTGAAAGTTATCCCATAATCACGAGTTCCTTTCAGGATATTTTAATACTCTTTTTGCGACCAACCCGGTGAACCTTCTAGGGAGGATTTGCATCTACCGCTAGGATATTGACGGCATAGGTTATGTCCGGTCTAGTACTATTGCTCAAATGCGATAAACACCCTACTAGAGCCGCGATATGGGACTGTGTCATGTACTTAGGTTCATGCATCAACAACCTCGAACTTTACAGGTCAAATGATGACTGGTACAATTGGGTTTTAAGAGTACAAGCTTGTTGCATATTGAACCTTTTAAGTATATTTTCTATATGCCCTTTTTGTTTTAGTTTCAACAATCTCTTTTTTCTGTCTCTCTAATCACCTCAATTCCAGAAATTTTTGCAAAGGGCCCTAAAGTACGTCATCTTAAACTTTGTCTTTGTAGAATATTTTTGCAAACTTCCAGGACTTGAGTGGAATTAGCAACCATGATGCAGTCATCTACATACAAGGCTCAACAACATCATAAGTATGAGTATCTGCAAAAGAGCTTAACTCATCATGCATAGCCTTTTTCCATTCTTCTGCATTAACACTTTCTAAGGCCTGCTCAACTGTTCTAGGTATTTCAATATCTTCAATTATTGCCATAATCTGTTCAATTTCATCCTCTGCTTGATTTGGTTGCAGTGGTTCCAACCTTCTGCTCCCACCTAAAGGATTTCTTCCATAGACTTCTTTGTCAAATTTAATTTCATCTTGCAATCTTTGTGCTTCTGTTCTCCTCTTTCGAGCCTTCTTTTCTGGTGCTTTATCTGCCTCAAGAACTTCTGTTTCAGCTTCAGGTCTCTGAGTTTGAGGTATTTGATCTGCAGCTAATCCATCTATTTTATCCTCCTCCTCCTCTTCATAATCAATTTGATTATTTGTCATCTGTGAAGCTTGGCGGTAGGCAATTCCTTTTGAATTTGATGTCTATGATTGTACAAAACATCTTCCACGAGGAATATCACATCCCTACTAATCACAATATTTTTATTTTTGGAATAAAATTCTATATATTTTGAGTGGCTATCATAGCCTACAAGAAAACCAATCTCAGCCTTAGCATCAAGCTTTTTCTTGAGTTCATCTGGCTTATGAACATAAGCCAGACACCCATAAACTTTAAATTTTTCATAATCAATTTCTGAACCTTCTCCATACCACATTAAATCGGGGAATATTCCCTTGCAAGCTTGATGAAGGCAGCTTATTTTGTATAGTATTGGTTTGTCAATAAAGCTTCTTCCCATAAATAATTTGGTAATCCACTTGTTCTTAATCATTGACATTTGCATTCATAAAGCGTCCTATTTCTTCTTTACTCGCTATTCCATTTTGTTGGGATTTGTATCTACATGTTAATTGTCTCACGATGCCATTTGCAATACAAAACTTTTAAACTTGGCTGAAGGTACTCTCCCCTCTATCGGATCTTATGCACTTTAATTTCTTACTGTTTTGCCTTTCGATTCGACAACAATTTGTTTGAAAGCTATCAAAGCTTGAGATTTGTTGGCTAGCAAATAACATTTACATTTCTGGTATAATCATCAATGAATGTGATAAAATACCTTTTGCTTGTCCTACCCTCGACATTCAAAGGTCCACACAAAGTCGATTATGAACCAATTCCGGTATCTCCTTACTTCTCTTCTTTGCTTTGAGAAAAAGGCAATCTATTAATTTTGCCTAGCATGCATCCTTCACATATATGCCCTTTTTTCCTCATTTTCATATTTGATGAACCCTTTCTTTGCTAATAACTTGAGATTGTTTGCATGTCTATTGTGCCCACATCTCAAATTCGATAGCATCAACATTTGAGAAGGTAAATCATCAACATGTTCAAAGCTGAAATAGTTTACCAACTAAACTTAGCATGAAACTTAATTTCATTATTCAACCATATGTTACAGCCAACATCATCAAACACTACTACGTAGCCCAAATCAACTAACTGGCTACCGGATATAAGATTTTTTGATAATTCGAATTTACACACAAAATATTTTTAATGTTCACTATATTTCCTTACAAAATCCATAGCTGCAATAATCCCCTTCCTTCAATCTTTTGCAAGGCTCCATTTCCTACTTGCACTTTTGGCTTCTCCTTGTTCCAAATTTTTAAAGCAAATGGGCGAGTGGACTCTTGATCTTTCAGCTCCACTATCAACTACAAAGAGCATAAGATAACTTGTTAGTATTGTTCTTATTTTCAACAATCGAATTGACAAGTTTACCTCATCTTCATCAACAATTTTTCACCTTCTTACCGTGTTCTTGTGCAATAAAAGCACCAGCAGATTTCCTACCTTCCCTCGACCTCTTGATGCACCTCTTTCTCTGCTAGAGCTGCCTCTACCTCTTCCAAGTTCCTTTGGGTAGGACACTTAGATGCCAAGTGGCCTTGACCACCACATGTGTAGCGATAAAACTCTTTTTTTCTTGAGCTTAGGACAATTACTTTTTGACATGACCCGGGTTCATGGCGAAATAACATATGATTTTATCTTGTCTTTTACCCGGCATACAAAATTTCGGTTTCTTCTTCAACTCCTTTTACAACCCTTTTTTTGCTCCACCTCTGTTCTAATAATTGTTTGACCTCTTCCTGTTCTTAGCAATGTTTCTTATGAATAAGCTTTCGGTGATCATTATCCACAATTGCTCTAGCAATTGCTAAAACCTGATATATCTCTCGATTGAGATCTACTCCAGCCCCACTAAGATCAGCCACTATATTATCAAACTTGTTAAAAAAAATCGAGACATCATCCTCATCATGTAACTTAAGATTTGAGCTCTTTATCCAATAAATCTATTTGTGATGAGGTTTCTCTTCATAATGTTTGAGCATAAACATCCACATCTCCCTAGGACTCTTGTTTCTCAATTTTAGCCTAATTGTAGGACTAACCTTTGAAGCAATGATCCCTTATTGCCTCTTTCACTTTGGCCAAACTAGATCGACCCCTAGCTCCTTTGCTTTCTCGGAGGTAACTTCTTCCTCTGGTGACATCTCCTTCCTGTCCCTTTGCGGCGAGGAGGCATTAACAACACTTTGGAACTTGCAAGCGTGGTTTGCAACACCTGGCAATAGGATCTACAAGATCCCACAAGTCTTCCATGTTTCCGCGACATCCTTCGGATGGAAACCGGGCCCTCCTTTGTAAACTTCAGCTGTTGCCAACAAACCCGGCTCCAAAAGCTAGACATATCTCCCAACCACATTGCTTTCGATGCAAATGTTAGAATCAAAGCTTGGGATATGAACTCAAGTATGCCAAGTATAAGACTTCGACCTCTTCAAACTGCTTTTGTCTACGCATCCAAAGAACTCACCTTCTTACGTCCCCATCATTCCTATATATAAGAATATTTTCTTGCCAATGCGGGTATATCCACTTGTCAAATCGTGCATGCCTTCTTCATATATAAAAGTTTTCCAACTTGCCTAGATGATAGGATGCCCTGCGTCCTCAAGTTCCGGTGTCGTTGACTTTGGTTGGTTTGATAAGGTCAACCCAAAACCCTAAGTGGCGGGCAGGGGTACCCTAGCGATTTCGGGCCGCGTAGCAACCTCGGTAGTACACGCCCGCCACTTTTCAATTTCTGTGCTTTTCTTTCTTGCATTCGCGCCTTTGCTTCTCATGAATGCTTGTATGAATACTCATTAGCCTAGGGGAGCCAAGATGTGGTCACTAATCCTTATGTGCTCAAATATCACATAACACACTCTTATGCAATGACCTCATTTTTTCTAACAATTTGCATGGAGGAGAAGGGAAGCATACAGGTTCAAAAAATGCGAGTTGGGAATCCATGCTATTGAACTTATTAATAAGAACAATGATATAAGGAATGAACTTGAAGCATTCTGGGCTAGAGTTTTTATCTTGAAACCAACAAATCCGATCTAGAAGAAAGATGCAAGGTCTATAATGGAGTCAAACAAAGTTTGAGTTGGAGATAAAGCAAATGGAAGATGAAGCCATGGGACATCTTGAAAACATAAAAGCATTAGTAGGCCACATTAAAGACTTGCAAATAACAGAGAATGAACTTATCGGTTGCAAATCCACCGATTTGATGAATGAACTTATCGGTTGCAAATCACCCGATTTGATGAATGAACTTATCGGTTACAAATCCCGATTTGAATCATCGTTATCATCTCTTGCTTAAGTTGAAAGTGAGGTTTCAAGGTTAGAAATGGAACTTGACAAGAGACATGAGGAATACAACAAAAGAGAGGACACATGAACACATGTTTGAATGAGGCAATAAAAAGCTGCAAAGTTTGAACAGCTCCATGAGCAGACATGCGCACTTTGGGAAAAGAAAAATGGGATGGTAAACTTATCAACATGGAACAAAGGGTTGAGGAAGCATACTTTACTAGTGAGATCCATGAAAGTAGAATGTGACGCTAGGATTCAAGATTATCTAAATGATTGCGAAGGCTAGAAGATGAGCAGTGAATCGGCTGAAAGGTGGCCTGACAACAAAATATATGGAGGCGAAAAAAGTAGCCTGGAGAAAAGAAAAGTTGGGAATCTCGGGTGGATATGGCATTGTAAGTTTGCTTAAGATTATTATTAATAAGGAGAAGATAAAAGGCAGAGAAGAATGAGGGACATGAGAATGAAGGTGCGAGAAAGGGGCTTCTAAAGGCGAATTGGATCGCCCAATTGGCTCCCAAAACTAACTTTTGTCGGATTAAGCGGGTTCGCCGAACTCCGGTGAACGAATAATGGCGGGGGCGCGTCCGGATAGCGGGATGCGCGTGGCATTCTTCAGGGTTCGCTAAAGCGAACCCATCCGGGTCACTCGGGCATGGTATGGCGGATCGCATTGAATGGCAATCGCATTGAATAGTCGCCCTCTGCAGGGTTTGCGGCAGGAACCGGCCGTGCCAGACTATAGCGATGAGGCACCCTATTCGCCAACGATTGCGGTGATGAATTTATGAGAGGCCAACCACGCCCTAATCCCATCGCCTACGAAGATCTTGAGACTTTTTTCCAACTCTGCAATACGGCGAGCAATGTCGCCGCTAAAATCTGCGGTGACCTTCAATTGGAACCCGGCTAAATCCACCTCTTCAAATTGGAGCTGTCTAAATTATTATGAGGAGGTTAACCTCCTCCTTGAGGAGTTATGCAAAATAGCCCTCGGTAGGCCGGCGGGTGTACGATACCGGAAAGGCCCTCCATAACTCCACAATAAAGCGGGAGTTAAATTGAATGGAGGAAGAAT